>JAPDDO010000214.1:0-115022 GCA_027422415.1 Schizothorax lantsangensis
TATTAACCCACCTGAATACATTGAATAGTTAGGGCACCTTCATTACTATGTGTCCTTGCAGATTATTGAAACAATTGCAAGTGGGATATGTGTCCACTTGCAGATTATTAACATAGCATTCAAGTGAAATGCTTTGTGCAAGTGGGATATGTGTCCATTTGCAGTTTATTAACATAGCCATTCAACTGAATACATTGCAAGTGGGATATGTGTCCACTTGCAGATTATTAATAGCCATTCAATTGAATACATTGCAAGTGGGATTTGTGTCCACTTGCAGAGTCCATTGTTATGGTTGCAGGTTTAATTGGTTGGTTGAGAATACATCCTCATTCCACTCTATAGCCATTCAATTGAATACATTGCAGAGGGGATATGTGTCCATTTACACTTTATTACATAGCCTTTCAGCTGAATACATTGCAAGTGGGATATGTGTCCATTTACACTTTATTATAATAGCATTCTGTGAATACATTGATAGTGGGATACGTGTCCATTTGGCACTTTATTGAATTGACATTCTACTGAATAATTTGCAAGTGGGATATGTGTCCACTTGCAGATTATTAACATAGCCATTCAATTGAATACATTGCAAGTGGGATATGTGTCCATTTGCAGGATTATTAACATAGCCATTCAACTGAAACATTGCAAGTGGGATATGTGTCCACTTGCAGATTATGTAACATTGCCATTCAACTGACATATACATTGCAAGTGGGAATAGGTGTCCACTTGCAGATTATTAACATAGCATTCAACTGAATACATTGCAAGTTGGATATGTGTCCACTTGCAGATTATTAACATAGCCATTCAATTGAATACATTGCAAGTGGGATATGTGTCCATTTGCAGATTATTAACATAGCCATTCAACTGAATACATTGCAAGTTGGATATGTGTCCACTTGCTAGAATTATTGAATAGCCATTCAGTTTACATTTGCAAGTGGGATATGTGTCCATTTGCAGTTTATTAAAAAGTAATTGGGCAGAATACATTGCGAGTGGGATATGTGTCCACTTGCAGATTATTGTATGGTTCCGGTTTAATAGGTTGGTGGACAATCATCCCACTACCCCACTATAGCCATTCAATTGAATACATTGCAAGTGGGATATGTGTCCACTTGCAGATTATTAACATAGCCATTCAACTGAATACATTGCAAGTGGGATATGTGTCTACTTGCAGATTATTAACATAGCCATTCAACTGAATACATTGCAAGTGGGATATGTGTCCACTTGCAGATTATTAACATAGCCATTCAGCTGAATACATTGCAAGTGGGATATGTGTCCATTTGCAGTTTATTAAATAGCCATTCGGCAGAATACATTGCAAGTGGGATATGTGTCCATTTGCAGATTATTAACATAGCCATTTCAACTCACCTGAATTCATTGCAAGTGGGATATGTGTCCACTTGCAGATTATTTACATTTGCCATTCATTGGGAATACATTGCAAGTGGGATATGTGTCCATTTTGCAGTTTATTAAACAGCCATTCAGCAGACAATATACATTGCAAGTGGGATATGTGTCCAATTTGCAGATTATTAACATTAGCCATTCAATTGAATACATTGCAAGTGGGATATGTGTCCACTTGCAGATTATGACCTTTAGCCATTCAGTTGAATACATTGCAAGTGGGATATGTGTCCACTTGCAGATTATTAACATAGCCAGTCAATTGAATACATTGCAAGTGGGATATGTGTCCACTTGCAGATTATTGACATAGCCATTCAGCTGAATACATTGCAAGTGGGATATGTGTCCATTTGCAGTTTATTAAATAGCCATTCAGCAGAATACATTGCAAGTGGGATATGTGTCCATTTGCAGATTATTAACATAGCCATTCAACTGAATACATTGCAAGTGGGATATGTGTCCATTTGCAGTTTATTAAATAGTCATTGAGCAGAATACATTGCGAGTGGGATATGTGTCCATTTGCAGATTATTAACATAGCCATTCAATTGAATACATTGCAAGTGGGATATGTGTCCATTTGCAGATTATTAACATAGCCATTCAATTGAATACATTGCAAGTGGGATATGTGTCCACTTGCAGATTATTGTATGGTTCCGGTTTAATAGGTTGGTGGACAATCATCCCACTACCCCACTATAGCCATTCAATTGAATACATTGCAAGTGGGATATGTGTCCATTTGCAGATTATTAACATAGCCATTCAACTGAATACATTGCAAGTGGGATATGTGTCCACTTGCAGATTATTAACATAGCCATTCAACTGAATACATTGCAAGTGGGATATGTGTCCACTTGCAGATTATTGACATAGCCATTCAATTGAATACATTGCAAGTGGGATATGTGTCCATTTGCAGTTTATTAAATAGTCATTGAGCAGAATACATTGCGAGTGGGATATGTGTCCATTTGCAGATTATTAACATAGCCATTCAATTGAATACATTGCAAGTGGGATATGTGTCCACTTGCAGATTATTGACATAGCCATTCAGCTGAATACATTGCAAGTGGGATATGTGTCCATTTGCAGTTTATTAAATAGCCATTCAGCAGAATACATTGCAAGTGGGATATGTGTCCATTTGCAGATTATTAACATAGCCATTCAACTGAATACATTGCAAGTGGGATATGTGTCCATTTGCAGTTTATTAAATAGTCATTGAGCAGAATACATTGCGAGTGGGATATGTGTCCATTTGCAGATTATTAACATAGCCATTTAATTGAATACATTGCAAGTGGGATATGTGTCCATTTGCAGATTATTAACATAGCCATTCAACTGAATACATTGCAAGTGGGATATGTGTCCACTTGCAGATTATTAACATAGCCATTCAATTGAATACATTGCAAGTTGGATATGTGTCCACTTGCAGATTATTGACATAGCCATTCAATTGAATACATTGCAAGTGGGATATGTGTCCATTTGCAGTTTATTAAATAGTCATTGGGCAGAATACATTGCGAGTGGGATATGTGTCCACTTGCAGATTATTGTATGGTTCCGGTTTAATAGGTTGGTGGACAATCATCCCACTACCCCACTATAGCCATTCAATTGAATACATTGCAAGTGGGATATGTGTCCATTTGCAGATTATTAACATAGCCATTCAACTGAATACATTGCAAGTGGGATATGTGTCCACTTGCAGATTATTAACATAGCCATTCAACTGAATACATTGCAAGTGGGATATGTGTCCACTTGCAGATTATTAACATAGCCCTTCAATTGAATACATTGCAAGTGGGATATGTGTCCACTTGCAGATTATTGACATAGCCATTCAGCTGAATACATTGCAAGTGGGATATGTGTCCATTTGCAGTTTATTAAATAGCCATTCAGCAGAATACATTGCAAGTGGGATATGTGTCAATTTGCAGATTATTAACATAGCCATTCAACTGAATACATTGCAAGTGGGATATGTGTCCACTTGCAGATTATTAACATAGCCATTCAATTGAATACATTGTAAGTGGGATATGTGTCCATTTGCAGTTTATTAAATAGCCATTCAGCAGAATACATTGCAAGTGGGATATGTGTCCACTTGCAGATCATTGTATGGTTCCGGTTTAATAGGTTGGTTGACAATCATCCCACTACCCCACTATAGCCATTCAATTGAATACATTGCAAGTGGGATATGTGTCCATTTACACTTTATTAAATAGCCATTCAGCTGAATACATTGCAAGTGGGATATGTGTCCATTTACACTTTATTAAATAGCCATTCAGCTGAATACATTGCAAGTGGGATACGTGTCCATTTGCACTTTATTAAATAGCCATTCAACTGAATACATTGCAAGTGGGATATGTGTCCACTTGCAGATTATTAACATAGCCATTCAATTGAATACATTGCAAGTGGGATATGTGTCCATTTGCAGATTATTAACATAGCCATTCAACTGAATACATTGCAAGTGGGATATGTGTCCACTTGCAGATTATTAACATAGCCATTCAACTGAATACATTGCAAGTGGGATATGTGTCCACTTGCAGATTATTAACATAGCCCTTCAATTGAATACATTGCAAGTGGGATATGTGTCCACTTGCAGATTATTGACATAGCCATTCAGCTGAATACATTGCAAGTGGGACATGTGTCCATTTGCAGTTTATTAAATAGCCATTCAGCAGAATACATTGCAAGTGGGATATGTGTCAATTTGCAGATTATTAACATAGCCATTCAACTGAATACATTGCAAGTGGGATATGTGTCCACTTGCAGATTATTAACATAGCCATTCAATTGAATACATTGCAAGTGGGATATGTGTCCATTTGCAGTTTATTAAATAGCCATTCAGCAGAATACATTGCAAGTGGGATATGTGTCCATTTGCAGATTATTAACATAGCCATTCAATTGAATACATTGCAAGTGGGATATGTGTCCACTTGCAGATCATTGTATGGTTCCGGTTTAATAGGTTGGTTGACAATCATCCCACTACCCCACTATAGCCATTCAATTGAATACATTGCAAGTGGGATATGTGTCCATTTACACTTTATTAAATAGCCATTCAGCTGAATACATTGCAAGTGGGATACGTGTCCATTTGCACTTTATTAAATAGCCATTCAACTGAATACATTGCAAGTGGGATATGTGTCCACTTGCAGATTATTAACATAGCCATTCAATTGAATACATTGCAAGTGGGATATGTGTCCACTTGCAGATTATTGACATAGCCATTCAATTGAATACATTGCAAGTGGGATATGTGTCCATTTGCTGATTATTGTATGGTTCCGGTTTAATAGGTTGGTGGACAATCATCCCACTACCCCACTATAGCCATTCAATTGAATACATTGCAAGTGGGATATGTGTCCATTTGCAGATTATTAACATAGTCATTCAATTACTGTCCACGGAAGCAGTATGTAGGGCCCGCTGAATAAATTGGAAATGGACACATTCATACTGCTTCCGTGGACACGTAAATATGTGCAATATTGTTGATGAAAACACCTCTACTGTACTCAGCACACTCAGTGGAATCCATTCATGTCAGTTTCATGCTATAATACTGTATAATTTGCCTAAAAATGATTGTTTCTGATGTTGGATTTTGGAGTTGGATTCTGGTGAACTTCACCACATATGGTGCATGACCACTTGTCATTTATTTGACGGTGCCTCCATACATGGTCCGTGGACGGTAAAGTAACTTGTCATATTTCATAACTGCAATGGAATTATTGTGTAATACCAACAGTTCAGTGATCAGGGAACACTACCCAGCAGCCCCATGTACATTAAAACACATAAAATGTCTTATTTTGCATAAAAAAATACTGTCCACGGAAGCAGTATGTCGGGCCCGCTGAATAAATTGGAAATGGACATTTCTTCATGTGAAAATGTCCATTTCCAATTTATTCAGCGGACACTTCATACTGCTTCCGTGGACACGTAAATATGTGCAATATTGTTGATGAAAACACATCTACTGTACTCAGCACACTCAGTCGAATCCATTCATGTCAGTTTCATGCCGTAATACTGTATAATTTGCCTAAAAAATATTGTTTCTGATGTTGGATTTTGGAGTTGGATTCTGGTGAACTTCACCACATATGGTGCATGACCACTTGTCATTTATTTGACGGTGCCTCCATACATGGTCCGTGGACGGTAAATTAACTTGTCATATTTCATAACTGCAATGGAATTATTGTATAATACCAACAGTTCTGTGATCAGGGAACACTACCCAGCAGCCCCATGTACATTAAAACACATAAAATGTCTTATTTTGCATAAAAAATTACTGTCCACGGAAGCAGTATGTAGGGCCCGCTGAATAAATTGGATATGGACATTTCTTCATCTGAAAATTTTATACTGCTTCTGTGGACACGTAAATATGTGCAATATTGTTGATGAAAACACCTCTACTGTACTCAGCACGCTCAGCGGGATCCATTCACGTCAGTTTCATGTCATAATACTGTATAATTTGCATGAAAATGAATGTCCACGGAAGCAGTACGTAGGGCCCGCTGAATAAATTGGAAATGGACATTTATTTATCTGAAAACATACCAATTCCAATTTATTCAGCGGACCTTTCATATTTTACGGGCACTCTCTGATGCCACATCCCCCGAATCGATAGGCCCCCAGGGAATGGAGAGATTCGGCACCCCAAAAGTGAAAATCCCAAAATTTTTGACCGCCTATAACTCTCCCAAAACTGGATCAAACTTCACCAAACTCGGGTCAGAGTTAGACCTCCATGAGGCCTACCGAACGCCACCTGTCCCAAGTCCCTACACCCCCGGGGACCAGAGATACGCCCCCCCATAATTTTGCTACTCAAATGGAAAAACAAGGCCTAGAGACATGAAACTCAATTGGGTGATAGCGCTCGACGGGCCCTCTTCAACGCCGCCTCTCCCAAGTTGATAGACCCCCGGGGGGCGGAGATACAGACCCCCAAATGGAAAAAGTCCCAAAATATGAACAGCTATAACTCACCCAAAACGAGGCCAAACTCCACCAAACTCGGGTCATATGTAGACCTCGGGGACATCTATCCAACGCCACCTACCCCATGCACCTAAACCCTCAGGAGGCCGAGATACGGCACACAATATGAAAACGTCCATTTCCAATTTATTCAGCGGGCCCTACATACTGCTTCCGTGGACATGTAAATATGTGCAATATTGTTGATGAAAGCACTTCTACTGTACTCAGCACGCTCAGCGGGATCCATTCATGTCAGTTTCATGTCATAATACTGTATAATTTGCAAAAAAATGACTGTCCACGGAAGCAGTATGTGGGGCCTGCTGAATAAATTGGAAATGGACATTTCTTGAAAATGTCCATTTCTAATTTATTCAGCGGGCCCTACATACTGCTTCCGTGGACACGTAAATATGTGCAATATTGTTGATGAAAACACCTCTACTGTACTCAGCACACTCAGTGGAATCCATTCATGTCAGTTTCATGCCATAATACTGTATAATTTGCCTAAAACTGATTGTTTCTGATGTTGGATTTTGGAGTTGGATTCTGGTGAACTTCACCACAGTTTCTGTACTCATGGATGGTGCATGACCACTTGTCATTTATTTGACGGTGCCTCCATACATGGTCCGTGGACGGTACATTAACATGTCACATTTCATAACTGCATGACCACTTGTCATTTATTTGACGGTGCCTCCATACATGGTCCGTGGACGGTACATTAACATGTCACATTTCATAACTGCAATGGAATTATTGTGTAATACCAACAGTTCTGTGATCAGGGAACACTACCCAGCAGCCCCATGTACATTAAAACACATAAAATGTCTTATTTTGCATAAAAAATTACTGTCCACGGAAACAGTATGTGGGGCCCGCTGAATAAATTGGAAATGGACATTTCTTGAAAATGTCCATTTCTAATTTATTCAGCGGGCCCTACATACTGCTTCCGTGGACACGTAAATATGCGCAATATTGTTGATGAAAACACCTCTACTGTACTCAGCAAACTCAGTGGAATCCATTCATGTCAGTTTCATGCCATAATACTGTATAATTTGCCTAAAAATGATTGTTTCTGATGTTGGATTTTGGAGTTGGATTCTGGTGAACTTCACCACATATGGTGCATGACCACTTGTCATTTATTTGACGGTGCCTCCATACATGGTCTGTGGACGGTAAAGTAACTTGTCATATTTCATAACTGCAATGAAATTATTGTGTAATACCAACAGTTCAGTGATCAGGGAACACTACCCAGCAGCCCCATGTACATTAAAACACATAAAATGTCTTGTTTTGCATAAAAAATTACTGTCCACGGAAGCAGTATGTATTGCCCGCTGAATAAATTGGAAATGGACATTTCTTCATGTGAAAATGTCCATTTCCAATTTATTCAGCGGGCCCTTCATACTGCTTCCGTGGACACGTCAATATGTGCAATATTGTTGATGAAAACACCTCTACTGTACTCAGCACACTCAGTGGAATCCATTCATGTCAGTTTCATGCCATAATACTGTATAATTTGCCTAAAGATGATTGTTTCTGATGTTGGATTTTGGAGTTGGATTCTGGTGAACTTCACCACATATGGTGCATATCCACTTGTCATTTATTTGACGGTGCCTCCATAGATGGTCCGTGGACGGTAAAGTAACTTGTCATATTTCATAACTGCAATGGAATTATTGTGTAATACCAACAGTTCTGTGATCAGGGAACACTACCCAGCAGCCCCATGTACATTAAAACACATAAAATGTCTTATTTTGCATAAAAAATTACTGTCCACGGAAGCAGTATGTGGGGCCCGCTGAATAAATTGGAAATGGACATTTCTTTATACTTCATTAAAAACAGTTGTCATATTGGGACCAGGGCTTAGGGGCTTCGAATGCTTGACCTTGGGGCCCTCACTTGCCACCTGGAAAAGGGCCAAAGTCCTCAGTGTTCGGGAAGACCTTTAAAAAAAATAAGCAAAAATATTCAAGGTAAAATACGGACATGTGCTCGCCACTTTTCTGACCTCTTGACCCCTAAAGAAGGTCGTAGGGTCACCAGACTTTTCCGCCCGGTCAAGGGGGTCCCCTTGAGACAAAGATTTCGAATTCGGCTCAATCGGACCCTTCCGAGCCGCGTCCACGAAACCGCTAGGCCGAAACCATTCAAATAAATGGCAAGTGGGATTTTTTTCAGAAACGTCCCAGGGGCCCGAAATTCGGCACGGTGGCTCCTGGGGGCCCCCTGAGCGATGTGCCGAAAGGGCCCGGACCTGGGACCCCGAAAAGTATTTTTCCTCATTTTTCATATGTCTCTTTGTCTGCCATTGAATTCAATAGGAGAGGCCCGATTTTGGCGAGACGCGCGGCCGGACATAAAATGCTTAAGAAGCCGCTACGGCCCTCAAACTCGGGGGCCCGAATGAGGGGCCCACAACGGCGGTGCGTGCCGAGTTTCGAGGTCGTGCGACCTTCCGTCTCCGTACGGGGGACGTCCCACTTCCCATTTAAGCGTGTAACGGTTTGGTGGACGCGCGCTCCCTTTTTTGACCTTTTGACCCCTAAACAAGGTCGTACGTCACCGGAATTTTCCGCCCGGCTGAGGTGGTCCCCCCGAGACATAGATTACGAATTTGGCTCGATCGGACCCTTGCGAGCCGTGTCCACGAAACCGCTAGGCCGAAACCATTCAAATAAATGGCAAGTGGGATTTTTTTCAGAAACGTCCCAGGGGCCCGAAATTCGGCACGGTGGCTCCTGGGGGCCCCCTGAGCGAGCTGCCAAAAGCTCGGGGCCCAAGGGTGAGGCACTTTTTTTCCCGAGGTCCTTTGGCTTTCTGCTTCGGGGCCCCGAGCGAGGGGCCCCTCAGGTGCCAGAATCTCAAATCTCGGGGCCCTACGACCCATCGTCTCCGAACGGGGGACGTCCCGCTTCCCATTTAAACGCATACCCTTTTGGTGGACGTGCGCTCCCTTTTTTGACCTTTTGACCCCCAAAGAAGGTCGTAGGGTCACCAGACTTTTCCGCCCGGTCGAGGGGGTCCCCTCGAGGCAAAGATTCCAATTTCGGCTCGATAGGACCCTTGCGAGCCGTGTCCACGAAACCGCTAGGCCGAACCCATTCAAATAAATGGCAAGTGGGACTTTTTTCAGAAACGTCCCAGGGGCCCGAAACTCGACACGGTGGCTCCTGGGCCCCCCCCCAAGCGAGCCACCGAAGGCGCGGGGCCCTAGGGCGAGGGGAAAATCGGGAGCCTCCGGCACAATATCTCTCTCTCTGCCCTCTTAGTCTCTTAGACACTCAGAGCCTTTTGTGTGATTACAAGGTTCCAGACGGGTGCTTTTTTTCCCGAGGTCCTATGGCTCCGTGCTTCGGGGACGTGAAAGAGGGGCCCCTGAGATGCCAGAATCTCAAATCTCGGGGCCCTAAGACTTATCGTCTCCGAACGGGGGGACGTCCCACTTCCCATTTAAACGCGTACCCTTTTGGTGGACGCACGCTCCCTTTTTTGACCTTTTGACCCCTAAACAAGGTCGTACGGTCACCGGACTTTTCCGCCCGGCCGAGGGGGTCCCCTCGAGACAAATATTCCAATTTCGGCTCGATCCGACCCTTGCGAACCGTGTCCACGAAACCGCTATGCCGAACCCATTCAAATAAATGGCAAGTGGTATTTTTTTCAGAAATGTCCCAGGGGCCCGAAACTCGGCACGTTGGCTCCTGGGGCCCCCCCGAGCGATCCGTCTAAAGCGCGGGGCCCTAGGGCGAGGCACTTTTTTTCCCGAGGTCCTTTGGCTTTGTGCTTCGGGGCCCCTCGCTCGGGGCCCCTCAGGTGCCAGAATCTCAAATCTCGGGGCCCTACGACCCATCGTCTCCGAACGGGGGACGTCCCGCTTCACATTTAAACGCGTACCTTTTTGGTGGACGTGCGCGCCCTATTTTGACCTTTTGACCCCCAAAGAAGGTCGTAGGGTCACCAGACTTTTCCGCCCGGTCGAGGGGGTACCTTCGAGGCAACGATTCCAATTTCGGCTCGATCCGACCCTTGCGAGCCCGTGTCCACGAAACCGCTAGGCCGAACCCATTCAAATAAATGGCAAGTGGGACTTTTTTCAGAAACGTCCCAGGGGCCCGAAACTCGACACGGTGGCTCCTGGGGCCCCCCCGAGCGAGCCACCGAAGGCGCGGGGCCCTAGGGCGAGGGGAAAATCGGGAGCCTCCGGCACAATATCTCTCTCTCTGCCCTCTTAGTCTCTTAGACACTCAGAGCCTTTTGTGTGATTACAAGATTCCAGACAGGTGCTTTTTTTCCCGAGGTCCTATGGCTCCGTGCTTCGGGGACGTGAAAGAGGGGCCCCTGAGATGCCAGAATCTCAAATCTCGGGGCCCTAAGACTTATCGTCTCCGAACGGGGGGACGTCCCACTTCCCATTTAAACGCTTACCCTTTTGGTGGACGCACGCTCCCTTTTTTGACCTTTTGACCCCTAAACAAGGTCGTACGGTCACCGGACTTTTCCGCCCGGCCGAGGGGGTCCCCTCGAGACAAATATTCCAATTTCGGCTCGATCCGACCCTTGCGAACCGTGTCCACGAAACCGCTATGCCGAACCCATTCAAATAAATGGCAAGTGGTATTTTTTTCAGAAATGTCCCAGGGGCCCGAAACTCGGCACGTTGGCTCCTGGGGCCCCCCCGAGCGATCCGTCAAAAGCGCGGGGTCCTAGGGCGAGGCACTTTTTTTCCCGAGGTCCTTTGGCTTTGTGCTTCGGGGCCCCTCGCTCGGGGCCCCTCAGGTGCCAGAATCTCAAATCTCGGGGCCCTACGACCCATCGTCTCCGAACGGGGGACGTCCCGCTTCACATTTAAACGCGTACCCTTTTGGTGGACGTGCGCACCCTATTTTGACCTTTTGACCCCCAAAGAAGGTCGTAGGGTCACCAGACTTTTCCGCCCGGTCGAGGGGGTACCTTCGAGGCAACGATTCCAATTTCGGCTCGATCCGACCCTTGCGAGCCGTGTCCACGAAACCGCTAGGCCGAACCCATTCAAATAAATGGCAAGTGGGACTTTTTTCAGAAACGTCCCAGGGGTCCCAAACTTTACAGCGGGGGTCGTGGGGCCCCCCTATGTGCCCCACCGAAAGCTAGGGCCGATCGGAGCACTTTTGCGTCGGCGTGAGCAAAACGGCCAGAGGGGGCGCCGGCGAGCATCCGTGGGCGGGGGACACCCGTCCCACCCCTCTGGCCACTTTTGGACACGTTCCGTAAAAATAGTGGGTAAGTGGACAAATAGTGGGTTCGTGGGACGGGGGGTGGCGGGGTGGGGGTCCTTAGGGGCTGAGAGGCTGATCCGCACCCAAAGTGGCGAAATGGACAAATAGTGGGTTCGTGGGACCGGGGGTCCGCCCATAGAACCAGTAGGGCGATGGACAAATAGGGGCTCGCTGGGATGCGACGACCACCCCTGCGCATTCATTTAATGGGAGCATGGACAAATAGTAGGGTTTTGGACACGGCTACCGCTTTCACCCAGCAAAATGATGGCAAAAGGACATTTAGTGGGTCCGTGGCACTGGGGTTGGGGGGTCCTTGCCGAGGGGCCGATCCGCACCCAAAGTGGCGAAATGGACAAATAGTGGGTTCGTGGGACCGGGGGTCCGCCCATGGAACCAGTAGGGCGATTGACAAATAGGGGCTCGCTGGGACGCGAAGACCACCCCCTGCCCATTCATTTAATGGGAGCATGGACAAATAGTAGGGTTTTGGACACGGCTACCGCTTTTACCCAGCAAAATGATGGCAAAAGGACATTTAGTGGTTCCGTGGCACTGGGGTTGGGGGGTCCTTGCCGAGGGGCCGATCTGCACCCAAATTGCGAAATGGACAAATAGTGGGTTCGTGGGACCGGGGGTCCGCCCATGGAACCAGTAGGGCGATGGACAAATAGGGGCTCGCTGGGATGCGAAGACCACCCCCTGCCCATTCATTTAATGGGAGCATGGACAAATAGTAGGGTTTTGGACACGGCTACCGCTTTTACCCAGCAAAATGATGGCAAAAGGACATTTAGTGGTTCCGTGGCACTGGGGTTGGGGGGTCCTTGCCGAGGGGCCGATCCGCACCCAAATTGCGAAATGGACAAATAGTGGGTTCGTGGGACCGGGGGTCCGCCCATGGAACCAGTAGGGCGATGGACAAATACTGGCTCGCTGGGATGCGAAGACCACCCCCTGCCCATTCATTTCATGGGAGCATGGACAAATAGTAGGGTTTTGGACACAGCTACCCCTTTTACCCAGCAAAATGATGGCAAAAGGACATTTAAAGGGTTCGTGGAAGGGGGGGTGGGTGGAGGAGGGGTGTGGGGGGGTTCATCAGAAGGTCAACATCGCCCCCTATGGGTGTCCAAATTCAATTTAGTCCGGAATTACCCCGGGAAAGGGGGGGAAGTTGAAACATCCCAATGGCCAGTTAAATAATATGCTGACGGGATCCAAATCCACCCTACGATCCCACTGAACCACTATTTGCCCAATGGCAGTTTATTTATATGGGGAAATGTCCACGAACCCATTACATGTACTTCCTCTAGGAGTTCGGTAGACATTAGAGTAATGTCGGCTCCTGTATCGAGGAGGGATCCGACTCTGATGTGTCGTTCGATGATGATGGAGAGGTAGAATTTTCTGGCTATACCTTTCTCAATGAGATCGCCTAGGAGTTGAGGGACTGGAGTTTGGGAGGAAACAGTTAGGATATCAGGGCTGATGTGGCGTTCTTCAGAGGAGTGGCAGATGACCAAGACAGCACTTTCAGGAACTTGAGGGGTTTCGTCAGCAGGTGTTTGTTGGACGCTGCTGTAATTTGGAGCATTAGGTGTTGAGTTAGTGTCTAACTCTGTTGCTGGGTTTTCAGGTGGGATTTCGTGTCCATCTGAAGTTAGTGTGATTACGGTTCTCTGAGAGTGAGGTGAAGGAGTGCTGTTCTCCGTGGCTGGTTGTGTCAACTGGTCGCTGCCATCTCGTCCGGCCGCTAGTTAGGCTGAATCTGGTTTCTCTTTCTTTTCCCATTTCCGATCTTCCTCCTTCTGCAAATAGGGTTGGAAGAATTCTTTCATCATCATTTTCATCAGTTCTTGTGAGTCGAAACACGGTGGTGTCTCTTGTTCCTGTGTGGGTTCAGTTTGAGCTCGGTCAGCTTGGAATCTTAGCAAATTCTTTCGTCGATTCCTTGGGCAGGTTGCTCCAGGGTGAGTTTGTCGTCTTCCCTTGGAGTTTCCGTTGGATTCCCATGAGTTTTTCCCTCTTGAGTTTCCAAATGAGCTTGGCTGGTTCCACGATCTCTCCCAATGACTTTCGTGGGGCCTTGACTGGTCCCATGTCTTTTCCCAGTGGCGTCCAGGTGAGCGTTGACGTCCACGTGGTCCATCCCAGCGTTCGTACCTCTGTTTAGATCGGGTACCAGCGTGGGAGTCCGTTCTTTGTTGGACGAGGGTGCATTCCATTCCCTGGGTGGCGGCTTGGCATTGTCTTGGCGTTGGGCGCCATCTAGCGCCAGCCCGTGACTTTGAATGTTGAAGTCAAGAACGGCTGGGGTTTGGCATTTTTTTCTGAGGCCATCTTTTGTTTGCCGTAGGCTTTCTGTGCCAAGTCTCGCAACTGCCCGTCTGAGTTGGCTGTAGTAGGCTTGAGGAGGTTTGTGACGTCCTTGTCTCGTCTCCAGGGCAGCCACGAGGCCTTGTTCGGACTCAGGGTCGGAGAACTCTTCAATGAGGGCTTCTCGGAGCAGTTGGTAATCATTCTTTGTGTTAGCAGGCTGCCTGTCCAGGAAGCTGCGAACTTCAGAACTGGATGTCGTTCAAAGTAAATATAGTCTATCTTTGTCCGTAACGTTAGGTCGCATTTCCAGATGGAAATCGATATCTTGGAGATACGCTTGGACATTTGGGCTATTTGGCACGCTCGGGGTGAATTTGCCAATGTTCCTGGCAAGCTTGTCGAGGTCTTTTAGGTCCAAGCCGTGCGATGATCTGTGACTGGCTGCAGCAGATTCTTTTGGCTGAGGTAAAGTGAGGTAAAGTTCTCCAGAGTGAGTTGGTGAATGTTTCAACGCCACCCCCTCCATCTTTTTCTCACGTGTCAGTCCAGGAACAGGTGACCCGGTCCTGCTCGGCAGGGGTGAGGTCGATGCGCGTCGTGTCCTTGATGGCTCACGGCGCAGTTCGTAAGCATGCTTGAGTTCCTCTTGGAAACTGTCAGATTCCTCTTTGACGTAGTCAAGCTGTCGTGTTAGACGACTAACCTCGTTTCGTGACTCATCCAGGTGAGCTTCAAGGGCTTTGATTCTGCCGTTTTTATCTCTGAAGTTGGCCTTTGCTTCCTCCAGAAGCTGTTCAGCATACTGTAGCTTTTTGGTCCGATCATCGTAGTCTGCCTTGACTTGTTCCAATTCTTGGCTAGTAGCTGCTAGGGTTTCTTTTAGCCGGTTGATCTCCTCCTCAGCACCTTGTTCTGCCTCATCCGACCCTTCCCGTCGTTCCTGAGCTTCAAGTTCCAGCTGCTCTATGCGTCGTTGTGCGCGTGTCAGCTCCTGCTGGCATTTTTTGTAAGTCTGTGATTGCAATTGGTTTTCTCCAAGGTGAAGGAAAACAATAACAATGACAGCACTGGTCCCGTTAATGACAAAATTGACACCACAAGCTAATTAGAGTGTTCGCGTGCTTGACGTTTTCTGGTGCCTTTCTTCTGTGGACCTGCTTTAACCTGGCGGGGTAGGATTTCACAAAAGAGGAAGGTAAATGGAAAACAATTTTGACATGTTCTCAAGTTCCACAAATACCTCTTTCGATTGCTAAAGTTCTGCACTTGTGATCTTCACACAGGCAAAAATCTCAGCAACAGCAGCAGTAGTCAAATTAGAAGATAGCAGCAGTAAGAAAAGAGAGAGAGAAGAGTAGGATTTAGGATTAGTAACAAAGGTGGCAGCGCGGAGGCGCTGTTGATTCGATGCACCTAGGGGTTTGGCTTTGCTAATTTTAGTAGAATAAACACAATGGCCTAAGTGTTAAGAAAACCTTATTTTTTCTTTTGGAGGTTTTGCTACTTAGAAGGGTTTTCCTAATTAGAAAGTTTTATACTCTAGGCTTTGTGAGGAATGTAAATTGCTCCAGTGGTTTTCAGCAGCAAGGCCCACCGCCCGAGCACACCAGGTGAGCTCCTGTAAGGGATTTGCCGAACACTCCGCCCCCATCGTACTGCTGTGAGCCTCTCAGACAGCTGTGGCTTTTGGCACAACCGGGCTGGGACTCGGGTGAGGTATGTCAAACGACTGCTGGCCTGAAGAGGGGCGGGGCGGGGTCCTGGTGTCTATCCGTCAGCGCAAACCCGAAGTTCGACGTACTTCGTCAATAGTTTAGCCGGGATGGTATATCTGCACCTTCGCCCAGATAGCCGTTGACTCCTCCTCCGATACCCGATTGCTAGCCTGCTGCGGGCCGTCACTTTGCAACACTAGGACGGAAGTATTCGGGTTTCCCCTCCAGCCTGCACCAGGTACAGTCGGAAAGGGTGACTCCGCTTGCTGTAACTCACACTGGAAGCAATTTCACTTCACTAACCAAGCACTAGGGGGAGCCCTATCTCCTATCAGGCCTAAGAAAAGGGAAACCTATAAAAGTTAATTTAATAACAGACGGAGAGAGACCAAACAGGTTGGAATCAAAACTCAATTGCAACTGAAATTAGAATTTCAAATTCAGAAATGGTAGTTTCTAATTCAAATTTTATGATGTTATCATTTAAATTTGATAGGCTTGATTAGGATTAAATTAATCAATAAGGTATCCTTGAGGTAGGGACGCTCAGATCCTTATTAGCCAATGCTGGAATTAAAATTTCAGAGCAATGATTGATAGTTAAAGATCTAACTTAACGATGTTTGTCATTAATATTAGAAGAACACCTGTGATTACAATACTCCGTAAGTATTGGAGCAGGGTAATACAAGCTCTAATGAGTTGCATATGAAATTAAAATTTCAGAGCATTATTGTAACATATGCTGCCGGACACAGAGGTAAGTAAAAGCACATAAACGTTTATTGAACTGGATGGGCTTTACTGGGTAGTGCAGTGGAGACTTGAGGTGAGTGGATGACTTCTGAGGTTTGTACTGAAGATGGGTAAGCTTGTAATAGTGAATGTCCTTTTGTCCACAGATATGATGTGCAGATAAGACGGGGGAATCTTCAGGAGCACACTGACCACGGAGACAGACGATCTGGCGGGAGAGGAGAACACAAGGAGCAGACACAGGAGGTAAGGATCAATAGGTAAGTATTGTAAGGTAGATACTCAGCTTGAATGTAGCAGGAGTAGAGTCCACATCGTGTGTACGAGATCGGACAGAGAGTGAACTGTGGCGTGTGCTTTTATGCTGGGTAAGATGACAGTGGTGATGAGGTGCAGGTGAGCATGATTAGAACTCAGGTGATGCGGATCGTTGTGATTGACGGAGGGGAGAGCCTGGCCGATCCGTGACAGTACCCCCCTCTCCACGGCCCGCTCCTGAGGGCCGACCCCGGCGTCGTGGTGGTCTACCCCGGCCTCGGGGAGCTGGACGATTGGGGTGAGCCGAGTGGAATTCCTCAAGGAGTGTTGGATCCAAAATGTCATCTCTGGGAACCCAAGAGCGTTCCTCGGGACCATACCCTTCCCAGTCCACAAGGTATTCTAATTTACCACCACAGCGCCGGGATTCCAGGATCTCCCTTACTCTGTAGACAGCACCTTCGTCCAGGATGAGAGGGAGAGGGTGTTCCTCTGTCTGGCCAGGCTCTGAGGAAACAGAAGGAGTGAAGGGTTTGAGTAATGACACATGGAAGGTAGGGTGAATCTTGTAGTGTGAGGGTAACTGCAGTTTGTAGGTGACTGGGTTAATCCGTTCCAGAATGGTGAAGGGGCCAACGAATCTGGGACTGAGTTTCCGGCTAGGCAGGCGCAGCTTGATGTCCCGTGTGGACAGCCAGACCTTTTGCCCAGGTTGGTATTCGGGACTGGTTGATCGTCGAACGTCCGCTGCCATCCTTTGTCTGCGCACTGCCTGCTGCAGCTGATGGTGTGCTGCGTCCCAGTCTCCCTCGCTCTCTCGGAACCAGTAATCGACTGCGGGGATGTCGGATGGTTCCCCTGACCAGGGAAACAGGGGAGGCTGGAAACCAAGTACGCACTGGAAGGGAGTGAGTCCAGTCGAGCACTGACGCAGGGAATTCTGGGCGTACTCGGCCCAGCCAAGGAACTGGTTCCAAGAGTTCTGGCGGTCATGGCAGAAGGTTCTCAGGAAGCGTCCCACTTCCTGGATCTTGCGCTCGGTCTGCCCATTCGACTGCGGGTGGTAACCAGAGGAGAGGCTCACTCTCTGAAAAATTGGTTAAACAGAAGTTCAGCTGTCTGAAGTGCCGTGGGAAGGCCTGTGAGGGGTATGAGATGACAGAACTTAGAGAAATGGTCTATGATTACTAAAATGCATGTGTTACCATCAGAGGCAGGCAAATCCGTGATGAAATCCATCCCTAGGTGCGACCAGGGACGGTTAGGGATGGGTAATGGGAAAAGTTTGCCAGCAGGGAGGTGACGGGAACTTTTGGAGATGGCGCAGTCGGGGCAGCCTTGCACAAACCTTCTCACATCCCTGGCCATATTGGGCCAACAGAAGCGGTCTCGTAGCAGCGAGAGAGTGGCGTTGGCCCCTGGGTGGCCAGTACCTAGGGAGGTGTGAGTGGTATGGATGAGAGGAGTGCGTTGAGTCCTAGGAACATATTGGTGATCGGGTGGACAGCCCGGCGGATTGGCTGGTGGAGTGGTAGAGGCAACTGGTGGAGAGGTCCACTGAATGGGACTGGTGATGATCTCGGCTGGCAGTATCCCTTCTGGTTCCTCCGAGTTCTCCTCAGGAGTGTGAATCCGGGACAAGGCATCGGCCTTAACATTTCTTGGGCCTGGACGGTAGGAAATCTTAAATTGGAAACGGGTAAAAAACAGAGCCCACCTGGCTTGATGAGGGTTTAATCGTTTGGCCTCGTGGAGATACTGCAGGTTCTTGTGGTCTGTCAATACCAGAAAGGGGTGCGCCGCCCCCTCCAGCCAGTGCCTCCATTCCTCTAAGGCAAGTTTGATGGCTAGGAGTTCTCGATTGCCGATGTCATAGTTCCTTTCCGCCGGGCTGAGTTTACGGGAGAAGTAGGAGCATGGATGGAGTTTGGGAGGCGTCCCCTGCTGCTGAGACAGTACTGCTCCGACACCTGTTGTGGAGGCATCAACTTCCACGACGAAGGGTAATCTAGGATTGGGGTGAACAAGGAGTGGTGCGCTGGTGAAGGCGAGCTTGAGCTTGGTAAACGCTTCCATGGCGTTAGGGTTCCAAGATAGAGATTTAGATTTACCTTTAAGTAAGTCAGTGAGGGAACTGGTGATAGTGCTGTAATTGGAGATGAACCGGCGATAGAAATGGGAGAATCCTAGGAATCTTTGGAGTTCCTTGATACTGGAGGGAAGGGGCCAGGAAGTGATTGCCTCCACCTTCCCCTTGTCCATGCGAATGCCACCACTGTTAATGACATACCCGAGGAAGTGGACTGTGGACTGGTGGAAGGTGCATTTCTCGGCCTTGAGGTATAGGTGGTATTCCCTCAAACGTTGGAGGACCTCCGCAACGTGTTGGCGATGTTCGGCCAAGCTCCGGGAGTATATGAGAATGTCGTCTATGTAAACGATGACGAACCGATGGAGGAACTCCCGGAGCACCTCATGCATAAAGCCTTGGAAGACTGAAGGAGCATTGACTAGCCCGTACGGCATTACCCAGTACTCATAGTGGCCGGTGGGGGTCACAACTTGGTGAAGATGGTGGCACCGCGCAGTTGTTCCAAGGCTGTTGGGACAAGGGGAAGAGGGTACCGGAACTTGACGGTGATCTCATTTAGTTTCCGGTAGTCAATACAGGGACTCAGGCCTCCATCCTTCTTGGCCACGAAGAAGAAACTGGAAGCAGCAGGGGATGTAGATGGAATGATGTAGCCTTGCTTTAGCGCCTCCTCAATATACTCCTCCATGGCCTTCTGTTCGGGGAGTGATAAGGGATAGATCTTTCCATGAGGTACTGGCTCACCCGGTATAAGATCGATCGCACAGTCCCATGGCCGATGCGGTGGTAGCTGGGCAGCTCTCTTGGGACAGAAAACGTCACTAAAGTGGGAGTAACTGGATGGAATGTTGACGGATTGCTTCTCAACAGGACTCTCAATAGACGTGGAGTGAACGGGTAGCTGGACGGGGACAACAGTAAGAGGTCAGGGCACCCGAGGGAAGCGATGAGGGAAACAACTCTCACCCCCCCACTTTAGGACTTCTCCTGTCCTCCAGGAAAGGTGGGGATCATGCTGCACCAGCCAGGGACGTCCAAGGATGATGTCCACAGTGGAACCCTCCAGAACCAGCAGATGTAGTTCCTCCTGATGTAACTGCCCTATTTGCAGTTGTAATGGTCCAACACTGTGTTTGACGTGACGTCGAGTGAGGGGCTTGCCTGTTATGGACTGGACTTCGTAAGCGGTCTCCGTGATCGAAGTCGGGAGTCGGAGCTGCCGGCAGAGATCTCCGGCGATGAAGTTGCCCGCTGAACCTGAGTCAAGGAGGATGGTAACTGAAACCACACAATTGCCGGCAGTAAGCTGAGCGCAGGTGGACAGAGGATTCATCTTGGTAATGGGAGGACGTATGGTACTCACCAAAGCCCGAGGAGGATGAAGGGGGCACTCCAGGATCATGTGCCCACTCGCACCACAGTACAGACACAATCCCTTGGAAAGTCATCTCCGTCTCTCCGCGGGTGATAGGCGGTTGTAGTCCGTTTGCATGGGTTCTGGAGGGTCACTGGTCTCTGGTTGGCGGATGGGAGGAGTGGCAATGGCTACTGATGAGTCAGTTGAGCATGACTGTATGCGTTTGGAACAGCGGATGGCCAATTGGATAAATTTTTCCAGACCATATGTGTCATCGTAGGCAGCGAGGTGAAGGCGAAGGCAGGAATTAAGCCATTGTTGAAAGGCTGTCAGGAGGGACGGCTCATTCCAGCCGCTGGCAGCCACCAGGGTTCTGAACTTGAGAGAGTATTGATGTATTGGCATCGAGCCCTGTCGCAGTTGAAACAGTTGCTCCCCTACGGAAGAATCCCCCGGCGAGCCACTGAATACTTCCCGGAAATGGGCTATGAAGTTGGAGAAAGTCTGGGTGACGGGACCTGCCTGATTAAGAATTGTCTCCGCCCACTGGAGTGCAGGGCCTGTCAGGGAGGTAATCACAAAAGCAATCTTTGACTGGTCAGTGGGAAACATATGTGGATGCAGATCAATGGTGAGGGTACATTGCAAAAGGAAGCCATTGCACTCCTCTACCGAACCAGAGAAGGGCACTGGTCGGGCCATGGGACTGGCGAAAACGATCGGAGAAGGAGTGCTGGGCGTTGTGCTGGTAGGTGGAGGTGCAGGAGCTGGACGTACCGGAGGTGAAGGTGGATGGAGTAATACCTTCTTCAGGGTATCCACAAGCTCCTGAAAGGGGTCTGGAGAGCTCATCCTGTTCGTCGGTAAATTGGTCCAATCTTTTGTAACATTTGCTGCCGGACACAGAGGTAAGTAAAAGCACATAAACGTTTATTGAACTGGATGGGCTTTACTGGGTAGTGCAGTGGAGACTTGAGGTGAGTGGATTACTTCTGAGGTTTGTACTGAGGATGGGTAAGCTTGTAATAGTGAATGTCCTTTTGTCCACAGATATGATGTGCAGATAAGACGGGGGAATCTTCAGGAGCACACTGACCACGGAGACAGACGATCTGGCGGGAGAGGAGAACACAAGGAGCAGACACAGGAGGTAAGGATCAATAGGTAAGTATTGTAAGGTAGATACTCAGCTTGAATGTAGCAGGAGTAGAGTCCACGTCGTGTGTACGAGATCGGACAGAGAGTGAACTGTGGCGTGTGCTTTTATGCTGGGTAAGATGACAGTGGTGATGAGGTGCAGGTGAGCATGATTAGAACTCAGGTGATGCGGATCGTTGTGATTGACGGAGGGGAGAGCCTGGCCGATCCGTGACAATTATTAGCAGTCATGGATTAAAATCTTAATGATATTTTTCATTAACATTACAAGAGATTACATTTCATTGATCAGCCAATAGTGTTGCCATAGGGAAACAGGAACTGTAATTAATTATTAAATTAAATTAGAATTTTCAAATTCGTAATTAATTATGAAATTAAATTACAAATTCCACATCCCTAATTTTGTATCCCTAAGCCTGACCAATTACTAATTCCTTGTGTTATTCAAATCATTAGAACAAATTAATCCGTATCGTCTCAATTATAAAGGAAATTTAAAAAAATTCCCGGGCCAGACGATCAAACACTTTGATAGTTAATAATTAAGATCTTAATGTTATTGTTAAATTATCAGAGCACACATAATTATCTCAATCAGTCTATGTGGAATCGGGAAATTAAATTATTTTAATGAAATGAATTTAATTTCACATCTGGGATTAGTTATGGTATTAAAGTATCAATTTCTAATTTTTCATAGCAATTCATCCAATGAGATTCTTAAAATCATGAGCGCAATTATAATTAAATTAATTATCTTCCTATCAAAGCAATGAGGCTAAGACCCATCGTTAATTTATGATAAACCCCAATAGTTATGAAACTAATACCTGCTAAATATAAAACAAACCAAAACATAACAACCTAAACACAAATGCTTATTAGAACCACCTGTGAAATCGCCGGTCTCATTTCCTATGAAAATCAGCTGCCTTGCACATTAATGGTTTATTTAAATTGGTATTGTTAAAGTCCTTTCACATGAGAAGTTATAGGTAGAATCAGTGAATGCCAAAGAGAGAATTGAGTGAATTCAAAAGAGAGAAGGAACTGATGTAAACAGTTTAGTGTGAGTTAAAGTTCAGCTGTGAAGGGTTGACCGTATCAGCACTTCAAAAACACACTGCACACACACACACGCATTTAAACCCACCGGCTACAAAATGCTATGCTTCTAATACACCTAGCTTTGCCTAAGCTCCAATATGCTACTCATTGGCTTCAGTTAGCTTAGCTAAGGCTGTTAGGCTGTTGTTTACAACAGCTCAAAATGGCGCGGGGACGGAGCCTGCGCACTTCCTGAGTTACGCGTCACTATGGTGACGTCAGGGAACCTGTCACTTCCGATGCACAGATCCGAGTACTCAGTGAAACAATGTCTTTCACACTACCATCAAAAAGCAGCTATTTAGATTCTTTCTTTATAGCACTAACAATCTCAACTCGTTCAGAGAGATATAAATTAATCCACAGATTAATTAATACAACAGTTTATTGAGGCCTCGGCGGACCTAACACTTGTCAGTCTATCTGACAGACAGAAACACACGTGGATTTTTCATCACACAATTCTCTTTGATCAAAATCAATAACTATTCTCCCCAGAACACGTTTCAGCCACTCTTTCCGAGAGCCGCGTCTTAAATTCACTGTTTTAGTGAAACAAAGATTGGCAGAGAAATACACAGGTAGCTAATCTGATATTCTCGCCGGGAGATTAAATAGCATATCCGGAAGTGGAAAACGCACAAACCAGATCACGCTATTAAGGCCTTATGGAAGAGAGAAATGAGGAAATTCGCTCGTTTGTCTCTTTTGCGCTTTTAGAGCGACTTTTTGTCTTACAAGACAATTTATTTGCTGCAGTTCATTTCTCAAACAACTAAGGTTGCACTTTAATTCATTCAAAACGCATTGCCATGCCGTACAGTACCACAAACACAAACAAACTCTATCTCTCTGTATCTACACTATTTCTTCCGGTTAAAAATAGGCAAAAATACAACAATATGTTTTTCTGATTATGAATATTCAAATCAAATTTGCCCGCTTAAATCCTCCACCATTATGTAATAATAACACTTTTATCCATTACTTTAATTTTCGTTTTAAACTGAATCTTAAGATTTGGTATTGATATGATCAATTGATATTAATCAAATCGTCCAACTTATACCTTATCTAACAATCGTCCAGCGAGCTGTTAGATTTCAGTATGTCTGAGAAATTCTGTTTATTCTCGTGGCCACGATATAATAATACAGAATTATTTAAATAACCTTATGACAGTTATGAGCATAGGTAACGTAATCTGGGCAAAGTTTGATTTGAATCTTTCACAACAGAACACAGGGCACTTCTCTATAAATCAAACAAGAGTTTATTTGCTATCTTACTAAAATACATGAACTAAGCTAAATAACATAAAACAAAATACATACATACACAAACATAGGCAATGAATTGTTGCAATTGAGAATGATTAAAATATAGCACTGTTCTGCTATTTCCACACGATTTTACCCGTGTCGATCATCAAGAGGAGAACTCTATTACCCTTACTTTAGAGATAAATACGACCAGTTCAGCCACTTTATAGAGATTTTGTTTGATACTTGCTTTTAACCTGTTAACCTGCACCAGGACGCGGGCGCACTGAAAGCCCTTTGTTTGCACACGTCATTGTTTTCAAACAGATAAAGTAAAACAGGACAAAATGAATCTTGACAAACTATATATCATTTTGAAGGTCTAAGCCTCAAGCATCGACGACAGATTGCTGTTTTTCGATAGAAAGCTTATACGGAATGTATTTGCTAAATTTGTGTAAGCAGTACACCAAAACATGTATAAAAAAAACCCGCAGTACATACCATATTCATCCTGATAATCTCTCTCTGACTCTCAAACGTATCCACTGCTGTAAATCCTGGTTTCATTTGAGAGATAAGGGTCCAGTGAACAACATTCCATCGAGCACTTTTAGTCCAAAGAAACAACAACGTTGTAATTTAGATCGTTAATCCTTTGTTTACGTCTCATCTCTTGAGGGAGAGTTATTGTTTGTGTCCGTTATGGAACAAATTACGCTCAAAAACAGCGTCTTGGTGGTAAAAAAACAGCATGATTTTGTAGCAGACAATGTCCCAAACAGAATGAAATCATCCAAAAAAAAAAAAGTCAAAGATACACGGAAGATTGTTTATTTGAATTCTGGCGCTCCCTCGCGACGGCGCATGACGCACGCTGTGACGCACCTGTCATCTGATGGGGCGTAACTTAGCGATCTTTTTAGCACAAATAAACATTTCTTTTTTTTCTTCTTCAGCAGTTTTCATATATGTTTGCGTGTTTTGTGGAGAATGTGCCTGTATCTGTGTGATTAACATCTCTATGGCTGATAAGCAGCATGTAATTACTGACTGTTCACAGATATCAGTGTGAATGCAGTCTATATAAAAGGCCATTATAATGTGAATATTGACTATATTGGGCAGCCATCAGTCTGATTAGCATATGTATGAATGATCTTCAGCATGTGATTACTAATGTATGAGCAGGAGAGCATCTGAATGTCAGGAAATCAGTATGTAATTAAGTTATTTTTTTTTATTATTATTGTTTTTTTTTTCATCACTCAAAAATTATTATTATTGTATTTTTCTAGTGCTCAAATAAATCACTTATACGATTTCTAAGATTCTGTCTACTGTTTTATAATTGAAAAACTGCAGTGGCATGTATAAAGACTAAATAGTTTGTAGTAGAACCCTTCAATAATTTGGTAAATATTTTTCCTCAAACAGAGGGGGGGGGGGGGGGGGGGGGGGGGACTAGAAAAATGTCTGCAGGAATCTCATTTTTCATGGTATCTTCTTCAGATTTGAAATATAAACTCATGAGACATGTGACTTTCAACCCATTACTTTTCTGGATTGCTCCAGGGCTGATTTCATGTATTTTTATATGAAATAAAAAAAAAATTCAGTGTGGTACAATTTTTATCAAGGCACTTCAGTGTCTATAACTTTTTATATTTTTGAGCATCATCAACTCTGGATGATGGATAGTAAAGCCCAAAGGGTCTTCTTTCCAAAGACACCACAATTGTGTGTGTGGCACACTGAAGTCAGGAGCTGTTACCATTTTAAGTTAGTTAGTCATTTTCAGCTGTGATTCCCAATATGGGGGGTGCAGGTTAACAGGTTAAGTTGAAATGACGCTGTGTGGCTTGAAGGAATTCCACGCGTCGTTGCGTGACGTCACTCTGGGGATGTCCTTCTGTTGTTGGCTCTGGGCTGTGATGACGCTCTTGAGTTCCTTTCGTGTAGCTTCAGACTTTCAAGGGTTTCTTCAGAGATTTGACTGTGTTGGTTCAATGTTCAAACTCGGCCTAGATGTTAAGGCTGCGAGCTCTTTTGGAGTAGCTCCAAGTTTCAAAGAAGTGCGCGATGTCGAGCAGAGAGCAGAGTGAGCAGAGAGAGCTGGGAGTCAGTATTTTAGACCGTGGTTTTCGGTCCCTCCCACTCGATGCTCTTCCAATGAAATAGTTCCTGGGGGCGGAGCCCCGCCCACATGGATCAATCTTCCGTGCGTAAATTTATCTGCTTAGTTATTTTGTCACATGAAGAAAATATCCTGACAGATTTCTATATGTGTTATAATCATACAGTAGGATCAGAAGAGTCAACTTTCACTTACAAAAACTTGTTGTTTGTGAAATCAGCTATTATTCAAGACCAAACAACAGGTATTTGGCATACACAAAGTGCCCATATTACTTTTTACCTACTACATGGGTTAAGGCATAGATTAAACTATGCTAAATTCTAAATAATCGCACAACGCATATGAATTAAACACAGGAAAAAGTTATATCACAGATTGAGAAGATATCATTGGTTACAATAACACAGAAAGCTTAATTTCATTTCATAAACTACAACCAGCAATATATATTTATTGTCTGCATCTATAATATATATATATATATCTTGCTTCTGATAGCAGCAATGATTATTATTAATTGTCTTTTTGGAACACTTAAGAAAAGTTTTGAGTCTTGTTCTGTTCAAAGCGGTGAAACGGGAGGTGTTTCCTTTTGGAATGTGAGAGAAACGGGAGGTCAGGAAAGTCACTGTCCAGGTCATGAGAATGTCACCTTTGTGGAGATCTGGTGATCTGGTCTTTCTTAGCTGAACGTCTGTCGTAAAAACATCTTTTCTTGTTGATAAAAATCATTGAATTATGCGTTAACGATCAGGGGATCCATGACATTTGTTGTTGGACCATAAGCAGATGTTTCGTCCTGTTTCGGTCGAGTTATGGTTAAGTGATAAGAACCAAGTGAAGTCCTGTTTTAAACCACATTCAAGATGCTCTCCTCCAACTTCTTGTTTTAACAACGTCTCTTGAGATAAGGAGGTTTTATGGCAGGAAATCGGACCTCAGGGATGTATTGTTGCACTTAGTGTGTGTGTGTGTGTGTTCTTTTCCTCCACAAAGGCATTACACCGTGCTTACCAAGTATTATCCGCGGGTTCTTGGCTATTTCCTGTATCTGTTACGGCCACTGGATAGAAGAGTCAGACCAAGACTGCTGTGCTTCGAACTCAGTGTTTATTTTCAACATTTTCATTTCATTCCCCTTGTGCGTCTCTCCCTTTTTCTCTCTCTTCCTGTCATTCCTTTCCGCTCTCTACTCTCGCGATATCTCATGTACAATCTACTTTATTTAAACCTTCCCATTTCGATTCTTACATAATATTCCCCTTCCTATAAAAAATGTCCTCATTTCTAATGCATTTGACACAAATTTCTCATAAAACAGAGTGATAACAATGATAACATATGTTGTTGTTGTTGTTGTTGTTGTTGTTGTTTTTTTTAACATATAGAACAATGAGCCCATTATACTGGTAAACAACTTACCACACAGACCAATTACGCTATGCTTACTATATAATTACATAAACATTGAAAATACTTACATTGAAAGTAAACCACTTAGAACACTTGGAAGTCTTTTAAATAAACCGGCAGTCGACGTAACCTTGGGCGTACGTGTGGTGTGGATGGCTGTGTGACAGGGGGCGCTGGGGCCCCAGTGGGTACTCCCACTACCGCTGAAGTTGGCGTCTGGGGCGTCTGTACCAAGGATGGTGCGGGGCCAACGGCTCTAGCATTGTCCATTGAAACATCCTGTAAAGGGATGTATTGTGCCAAAGGTCGGTTTGACTGGCGGCAGACGTGCGCAACAATCTACATAAGACATTGTCGTGTAGGGTTAAATTACTGAATTGTGACCACAATTTTCTGACGTAGGGCTGCGCATTCCGGAGCTTCCACAGAGGGGGGGGGGGCTTGTGACCCGTTTCTATCCATGAGAGGATGGTGGTTAAGTCGGGGTCAGACCGTTGTTGGTCTGATACTTTCCAGTCGCTTTGAATTTGTATTAGGTTCACTGAGACATAATTTTGAACAGGCGTGACTACGAGGGAATTAACATCCTTCTTATGTGTGTGCGCTGGTGTCGGCACCAGGTTTGCCTGCGACTCAAACAACGGGGTTTGTGTTGCGACCGAAAACAAGGCAGACTCCCGTTCGTCGCCATAATCATGTTGAACAACCTGAACCTGCGGCCGTCGAGACATGGCATCTGCATTCAAATGTTTGGCACCTTCGCGGTGACGCACACACAAATCATAAAGGTCTAATTCGACTGCCCAACGTGTGCATCTACCCATTGGAGTGTGGTCCAAAGGGAGCTTTTTGAGTCCGATTAAAGGTTTGTGGTCAGTGATGATAGTAAATGGGTGGCATGCAAGGTAGTGGCGGAAATGGCGCACCGACCACACAATAGTCTAGAATAATTCTAGATCAAAGGTGGACCATTTCCTTTCCGACGTTGATAGCACGTGGCTGGCATATCCAATAACATGCTCCTTACCATCCACATGTTGCGAGATGACCGAACCGACTGAATGCAGGAAGGGTATCGAGAGGTTTGGGAATTCCATAATAGGCGGCGATGTCAATGCTTCCTTCAAGATGTGAAACGATTCACTGGTCTGAGCTGACCAAGTGAATGTAACACCCTTGTGTGTTAACCGGTGTAAAGGTTCTGCTGTATGAGCGAAGTTCCTGATAAACATTCGGTTATACGAAGTACAATGAACTTGCAAGTACGATGTCAGACACTGTGATATGCTCTGGTCCGCTCCCTGCTTACCGGGGTGATGAGATTCATAGCAGACTGTCGTCACTCAATGGCTGGATGTCTAAGTGGTGCCCGCAGAATAACATAGGTTTCATAGACAATTGGAAGAGTTTTTGGGGCAGACCTGACCTGTTGAAAAGAGATGGTCTTCATCCCTCCTGGGGTGGTGCCGCTCTTCTCTCTAGAAATATGGCACATAGTCTTAGAGTTCGTACTTGACTAACTGGGGCCCAGGTCAGGAAGCAGACAGACTGGCTAAAGAAATCCTTATTTGTCCGGGAGAGCAGGAGGAGTTTGTCCGTTTTGTTGGGTAGAGAGCGGAGATTCGCCAGATCGTCTGCTAGCCGCCTCATGCCACAGAAGTCAGTTAAATGGTAAATATTTCAGAATGTTGGATCAAATAAATGCAGGCTTGGTGAGCAGAAGAGAATTCTTTAAAAAACTAAAATCTTATTGTTCAAAAACTTTTGACTGGTAGTGTATATGTTAGCCTATATTTTGAAGTTAAAGATATTAATATTCATAAGATGAGTCTGAGATGTTTATTTGACAGTATACTTATTTTCTTGTTTGTATGAAGGCTAAATACAAATAAAAGGTGAACACTTCTCTATAAATCAAACAAGAGTTTATTTGCTATCTTACTAAAATACATGAACTAAGCTAAATAACATAAAACAAAATACATACACACAGGCAATGAATTGTTGCAATTGAGAATGATTAAAATATAGCACTGTTTTGCTATTTCCACACGATTTTACCCGTGTCGATCATCAAGAGGAGAACTCTATTATCCTTACTCTTAGAGATAAAATACCACACGATTCAGCCACTTTAGAGGTTTTTTGATACTTGGTTTTAAGTTGAAATGACGCTGTGTGGCTTGAGGGAATTCCGCACTTCGTTGCGTGACGTCACTCTGGGGATGCCCTTCTGTTGTTTTGCTCGGTGCTGACTGATGCTCGAAGTTCTTCCTTGAGTTCCTTTCGCGTAGCTTCAGACTTTCAAGGGTTTCTTCAGAGATTTGACTAGATGTTGGTTCAATGTTCAAACTCGGCCAGATGTTAAAGGCTGCGAGCTCTTCTGGAGCAGCTCCAAGTTTCAAGAAAACGCGCGATTTCGAGCAGAGAGCAGAGCGAGATGAGTGCTGGGAGTCAGTATTAGACTGGAGATTTCGGTCCCTCCCACTCGATGCTCTTCCAATGAAATAGTTCTTGAAGGGCGGAGCTCCGCCTACACGGCTCATTTTCCATGCAGTAAATCCTCTCGCCTAGTTGCTTTAATCTCATGAGGAAAATATCTTAACACATTCTGTATGCGTTGTAATCATACATTATTATAATAAAAGTTAACTTTCATTTACACCAACTTGTTGCATTTATCGTGGCCGTTAAAATTAAACCAAATAGTTTTCCTGCTAAGACACACAAAAGGGTTCAAATTAAAGATTAAAAACCACATCATGCATATGATGCTATCAGTGTAGTACTCACTTTACAGGAGAAAATTATACCTCCAAAGATTCCACAAAAATACCATTGATTACAATAACACAGCAAGCTTACTTTCATTTCATAAAATGCAACCTTACTATATATATATTGTAAATATATTATATATATTGCTTTTGATAACAGCAACAGGTATTATTTGTCTTTTGGTATAAAGTTTATGAGAGTTTGGATGTTCTTTGTTCAAGAAGAGAAATTGAGGGGTGTTTCAGTTTGGAATGTGAGAGAAACGGGAGGTCAGGAAAGTCAGCTGTCCAGGTCATGAGAATGTCACGTTTGTGGAGATCTGGTCTTTCTTAGCTCGAACATCTGTCGTAAAAACGTCTTTTCTTGTTGATAAAATCATTGAATTATTGCGTTAAACGATCAGGGAATCCATAAAGTTTGTCGCTGGGCCATTAGCAGATGTTTCCCTCAAAGCTTTCCTTAAGATGGTAACCCGATAGCATGGCAGGAAATCGGCCAGCCAGTTGGGTGAGGTGCTCTTCATCTGTCAATTTTATGACTTGCAGATAGAGACGAAAGTTTCTTTAAGCCTAAGGGATTTGTGGTCTGTCCTTCCTCTCCACAAAGGCATTACACATCCCCCTTTTGCTCGGTGAGGTTCCCATTGCGAACGTTGGCGGGCACTGGAACAAGAAGCAGGGGAACAGGCACACACAAGACACAAACAACATCTCCATCATTGACTGAATCCTGGTGCGGGGTAATTTGGGAAAGAACAGGTTAGGAACTTGAGAAGATGTAGGGGTGCATTCTTTAGGATTACTGGCAATTGAGTCATTGCGATTGGTTTAATTGTCAGGGGTTCGACGAGGCGGTATAGGCGTGATCTCAAGCAGGTTGGTTGAGTTCTCAGGTTCGGGTTCTTGGTCGGTTTTATCACGTTGGAAAATGCGTGGGACGCCTGACGTGCATTTGTTGAAAGACTCTTGAACGGCGTTCACTCGCTTGTCAAGTCAAGTCACCTTTATTTATATAGCGCTTTTAACAATACAAATTGTGACAAAGCAACTGCACAATATCAAAATGGGAAAATAGTGTCAATAATGTAAAATAACAAGATTAAACACTCAATTTTCAGTTACTTGTGTAGGAGGAAGGTCAGTGTCAATGTCACAACGTACCCTACAATAGTAGAGATGCAAAGCGCTGTGTCAGCGGCAGACCAAGACCGAATAATAGGCGAGCCAGCGGGCGGAAGGCGAGCGATAGCTTCTAAAGCTGTATCAACAGGAGTCAAGTCAATAAGTTGCGTTCCTTACTCCTTGATCCTTTCTTCCAATTCTGGATCGAGGACGAAGGAGTGCTGTTTGAAGAAGGGTGAGATTTCGATTTCAGCCTGATACTCGTCGTTGGTAAGGTGATACAATGCTAACTCGTCAATTTGGAGGATCGAGCCCTTAGGGACAGTGATCCATAAAGTTTGGTTGGGCAAGATAATGCGTGTGGCTGTGTCGTGTTGATCGTATGTGAGGGTAGCTGTTCGTTCTGGGGTGTTGACCAGCCATCGGTTTCCGATGATTTCGGCTTGCGTTACCTCAACTTGAGAACATGGTGTCGCTTCGGCGGGGCAGCTAGTGTCGGGTCTAATGGATTCTAGGCCGCAGATGCCCTCAGTATTATAGCGTACGAAAGGTTTACTTGGGCAAAGGAAGTGAATGTCCTTCGTGCGCGTACACATCCTTAGGTTTTGGGCCAAGTACAACTGCTCGTTGTTATCGTGATACGCAACGACTTCAGGAGTGTGGATTTTGACATAGGTGTTCCCTTGCCAAAATCCCACATTCACAACATCTTTGAGCCTGTAAATGCTATTAGAGTCGATAATGGGCAAACTGAGGAGAAAGGCCAAGTTGCCTGCTTCCGGGTCTACGTACAAGGGAATAGCGCTACCCAGGGAAAAGGCGAGATGGGTTTGGATGGGACTAGCAGGGCCCGCGGTGGCCGAAGTTTGGATGTTTTGGACAAGGCGAAGAGGTATCAAGTAGTGTGGAATCCTACCCATGGCTAAGTTATCAATCGAGGAACTTACTTCACATAGCATGTCGGTCATGATTTGGCGGGTCGCCTCGATCAGTTGATAACGGTTCTCACAACAAGTTACGACGACTTATTAAAGGGAGTCAATCTTAATTTTGGGACCTGGATTTAAATAATTGGTAAAGGGAGTTCCCTGATGAGGGGACTAGAGGGGAGAGGAAATTATAGTGAGAGAGGAAGAAAGAAAAAAACAACAAAAAACAAACAAAGAGAGACACAGGTGAAAGGAAACAACAAAACGAGAAACGGCGGCACAAGGACACCGACTGAGGTTAGGCAGCAAACGAGTGTCACATGTGTGAAGTAACTCCTCTCTACTAGAGGTTGACTCTAGAAGTGCAGCTGAGGAGAGAGTGTAAGTGTTGTGTTTCAACAAGGTCGCTATATGTTTTCCTAACAACAGAAATTATGTTAGTGTGGTGTAGAGCATATGATTGTCGGTCTGTGTCAGTGGGTTTGATCTTCCCCCTTTCCCAGTCGGCTGCAGCTCTGGTGCCTCTTTATCTGGTTTCGATGGACCCATCGAAGGACTGGCTCGCTGCGCCCTTGTCTGATTTTGATTCGGTAGGCGACAGGTGAGAGCTTGTCTACAATCGCGTGGGGTCCTGTCCAGCGAGGTAGGAACTTCTTTGACAGGCGATGGGGAGCGTTCTGCCTTGGTCGGGCGAAGCTGTAGTACCACACTTTGTCTCCGACATTGAACTCATGGTGAGAGGCCTTTTGGTCGTAGTAGGCTTTACGACCTTCCGTGCTTCGTTGTAGTTGCTGTTGAGCGAAGGCGAAAGTCGTTCTCAGGTGCTGATGCAACTCTTCCAGGTATTGGTGAGTGGTATAGGCGGTGACGAGGTTCAGGTCACCAGGTTGGTACAGCAGGTGTAGCGGTAGCGTCATGTTTCTCCCTGTCATCAATGTGAATGGGGGTACGCCGGTAGACTGGTGAGGGGTGGCTCGAGCAGCCATCAGTACCAGCGGAAGTTTAATATCCCAATCCTTTTGATTTGCGGACACATACTTCTTCAACCTGCTGACCACTGTTTTATTGGCCCGTTCAACTTGACCAGAGGAAATTGGGTGATGGCTTATATGGAGCTTGGCCTGTACACCGAGGAGTTTCCACACTTCCTGCATGATGTCGGCAGTAAAGTGGGTCCCGCTGTCAGAGTTGACCCTTAAAGGCAGTCCAAATCTTGAAAAGATGTGGTTCATTAACAGGCAGGCTGTTGAATCCACTTCGTGAATTCGCAGACCACGGTGAGGAAGTATTTGTTACCTCTCGTTGACCGTGGCAGGGGTCCTACCCAGTCTATTTGGAGGTCCGACCATGGGAAAGTCATTCCTTTCCTTTGCAGTGGGGCTCGGTGGTTTGGGTTTGCCGGTTGAAACTGGCAACACACCAGGCATCCTTTTACGTATTCCGCCACGTCTTGCTGCATGCCAGGCCAGTATGCTACTTGCTTGAGTGATTCATAGGTGGCCTTGGCGCCGTGGTGTCCTGCGCATGGTGCATCATGGGCGTGTGTCAGCATCATCCCCCTTTGGCCGTGAGGGACTACGAGCTTTGGCGTAGTTAGGGGCTCAGGGACATACGCGAGTACACCGTCTCTCAGATGCAGCATGTGCTTGATTGAGTGGAGCGTGCGGAGCTCGGAGGAAGCAGCTAGGTCGGAGGTGGAAATAGGATGAGTTAAGGGGTCGGAAATGTGAGCTGCCATAGTGCGCAGTGTTCGATCCGCATGTTGAAGTGTGAGGAGATCGTTAGCAGTGAACTGAGGTGAAATGGCAATGTGGGAGGAGGTGGGGGTTTGTACGCCAGTGGCGTGTTGGCGGCGGGTTATGGCCAGTACTGAAGGGTTGGGCAGGGGTCGTTGTTGAGCCAGACCACTCCCGCTCCAGCTTGTAAATTGCTCTTGTGGTTGTCGACAGCCGTAGACATATGCTGTGGGCATTCCTTCACATACATTCTCCTCGAAGTACCTGTGATTCGTCAGTTGAGGTTGTGGCGGTTCTTTAGGTTCCGCTGGAGTATGCAGCGTGTCCGTTGAACAGTTTTGGCAGGCTGCTAGCCCGTTTCCAAGTGAGGATTTGTAGTTTTGGGCATATCTTGCCTCGACATCCCGTCCTTGGAGTGTCATTAGCCAGGTAGCTATGCGTGCGTTGGTCACCACGCCATCTCTGATGCGTTGAATATTTAAGAAGGTGACCGGCTGATGACAAGTCTCGATGATGACTTTCTGTGCACCGATGTAATTAGAGAAACGCTGGATAGCCCACACACTGCAAAGCAAAGCCTTTTCGCAGTTTAAGTACTTGCATTCTGGGGGAAGCAGCGTTTTTGCTGGCATAAGCGACCACTCGTTTGTCTTTGTCATGGAGCTGGTATAGGCCTGCGCTGAGGCACTGATTGGAGAATCCAGCGTCCAGATAGAATTATTTTTCTGGGTCTGGGTAGGCAAGGCACGGAGCAGAGCACAGGCGCTGTTTGAGCTGGCCCATTGCTGTGTCCTGTGTTTCCGTCCAAACGAAGGGTTCATCCTTTTTCAGGAGGAAAGTTAGTGGTCGTGCGATGTCAGCGTAGTTTTCGATGAACTGTCGTGAATAATTGCACACTCCCAGAAAGCTTCGCAGCTCAGAGATGTTAGTCGGCGTCTTTATGCTTTGGATTGCTTGGGTGCGGTTAGACTGTGGCTCGATGCCGTTTCTTCCGACAAGCAATCCGACATAGTTCACCTTGGTTTTGCACCACTGTCCTTTGTGAAGGGCGATCTTGGCTCCTGCCGTTGTCAGCTGATTTAGGACGTGATTGATTTCTTTGAGGTGGTCTTCCACACTTGAGCTTTTCATCAAAACGTCATCTACATAGACAAGGTTGCCTCTGGCTCTGGCGTCAGGGCATGCTTTGTTCAGGAAGATGTTGAATTCTGCTGGTGAGTTGGCATAGCCGAAGGGACACCGTGTGAAGGTGTACTGTCGATTGCCAAAGGTGAATGCCAGCTTGTGTTGGTCATCGGGATGGACAGGGATTGTCCAGAACCCGGAGGCGACGTCCAGTGTGGAAAGGATCGTCGAGCCTTTGATTTTTGGAATTTCTTGATCCAACTGGGTCATAGGCCATCGTGACAATGGTACTTGCTGATTCAACTTGCGATAGTCGATGGTGGGCCGCCATTTGCCGTTGGGTTTTAGGACTGGCCATATCGGGGCAGAGTATGTGCTGTTACAGGGCCGGATGACCCCCTTTTCCAGCATGGAGTCAACAATCTCTTGCACTGGATCGTATGACGCTATTGGAATCTTGTACTGTCGCACAAATGTGGGTGGCGCATTTGGGTTTGTCAGGATGCGCACCGTGTGGATGTTGGTCAGTCCACAATCCAGGGAATCCTTTGCGAAGGAGTCTTTGTATTTGTGCAGAACCTCTTTGAGTCCTTGGCGATCCGCTTCATTGTGGAGGGCATCCGCCTCACTCAGGATCTGTTGAACTTGTGCGTTGAACCCGGCGTAGGGTTCTTCTGCAGTGAGGTCATTCGAGGGGCTTTTGGCCCCGATGGTCACCTGTGTAGGTGATTCTGTCGCAGGCTGTGTTGAGACAGCATAGACAGCGAGATGAGTGTCATCTGTTAGTTTTGACGGCAGACGCTTTCTCTGGACACCGGCAGAATGGACGTGACTGCAATGATTTCATGGGGTTTTGTGAATGTTACGGTGTCGTCGTATTCGTCTGACATTAGCTGTGTGGGTATAGGGCCTATGACAGGTACCATCAGTTCAAAGTCGTGGAACGCCTGGCTGATGAGCCATCCCAGGTGATTGGCTTTGGGAACGTGGATGTCCTGGGCCGTACAGTTGTTGAACAACACATACACAGCACGAGATGACACTTCCATGAGAGGTGTGGCTTCCAGAGTCAGTCCGAGTTTTAGGTAGGTCCTGGAAGGTTGGAAGAAGCCTAGCTTACTGTTGAGCTTTTGGCCAGGTCGCATGTTGAGGCGGACGCTGACACTCTTGCTGTAGGCAGGTATTGTGGCTTCTTGCTCCGTGATCATAGCACATGCGTCTGGCATGGTTTGACCGGATTGGAGGTTATTGAGGTTGGCTGACATTGTCAGTTGGTGTGACAGGGGAGCCCATATGATGTCGTTTACGGTATCAATGCAAGTATTGAGCCGGACCAGGATATCCGCTCCAATGTAGATGTCATGCAGCAGGTCTGAGACAATGAGGAAGTAGTGAGTCAGCTGTCTGTTGTTCCATCGTATGTCCAGAGCGCAGATGATCTTGGAGGTGGCCATGGTTGTCGACCAGGGACTGAGAGGGAAGCGGCTGTGCTTAGCGACATGTGGTAGACACTGATGTCTTTGCTTCAATGTTTTGAATAGCTTCAGGCTGATGGCTGAGTTCTCTGCCCACAGAGCTAGTGCCGTGTCGGACACTGATGTGCCTTGGACATCTATTGCAGTCATGATTCGAAGGGGTCCTGCGTTTGATTCAGGCTCCTGCAGTGAGCAGAGGAGAGGGTCCTTGTCCTTGCTGTTTGTGCTTGGTCCAGATTCTTTGCTACTGCATCATCGATCAGTGACTTAGGGGCAGTGTCGGTGACTTGACACTGCGACTCGTTGGAGTCTAACGCCTGGCAAGGCAGAGGTTCACGGACTTGTGTCCACATCTTTAGGTGCTTGAAGTCTATTAGAGGTTCGAAGCGATTAAGCAGATCTTTCCCAATGAGGAGTGGATACGTTTTAAGTGGTGAAACGTATACGGGATGGACAAGGTCCATCGATCCCACCGTTAGGTGAATTGGGGCCACATGTTTTAGTTGTAGGCCCGTGTGGGTGTATGCTTGAAGGTTTAGTTCACACCTTTGGAGTTTGAGGGTTCTGTTAGTCCTCTTTGATCTTTCTTGGACTTCCTCCAGGAGTTCGGTAGACATTAGAGTAATGTCGGCTCCCGTATCGAGGAGTGCTTCGACTCTGATGTGTCGTTCGATGATGATGGAGAGGTAGAATTTTCTGGCTATACCTTTCTCAATGAGATCGCCTAGGAGTTGAGGGACTGGAGTTTGGGAGGAAACAGTTAGGATATCAGGGCTGATGTGGCGTTCTTCGGAGGAGTGGCAGATGACCAAGACAGCACTTTCAGGAACTTGAGGGGTTTCGTCAGCAGGTGTTTGTTGGACGCTGCTGTAATTCGGAGCATTAGGTGGTGAGTTAGTGTCTAACTCTGTTGCTGGGTTTTCAGGTGGGGTTTCGTGTCCATCTGAAGTTAGTGTGATTACGGTTCTCTGAGAGTGAGGTGAAGGAGTGCTGTTCTCCGTGGCTGGTTGTGTCAACTTTTCGCTGCCATCTCGTCCGGTCGCTAGTCAGGCTGAATCTGGTTTCTCTTTCTTTTCCCATTTCCGATCTTCCTCCTTCCGTTGGAAGAATTCTTTCATCATCATTTTCATCAGTTCTTGTGAGTCGAAACACGGTGGTGTCTCTTGTTCCTGCGTGGGTTCAGTTTGAGCTCGGTCAGCTTGGAATCTTTGCGAATTCTTTCGTCGATTTCTTGGGCTGGTTGATCCAGGGTGAGTTTGTCGTCTTCCCTTGGAGTTTCCGTTGGACTCCCATGAGTTTTTTCCTCTTGAGTTTCCAAATGAGCTTGGCAGGTTCCACGATCTCTCCCAATGACTTTCGTGAGGCCTTGACTGGTCCCATGTCTTTTCCCAGTGCCGTCCAGGTGAGCGTTGACGTCCACGTGGTCCATCCCAGCTTTCGTACCTCTGTTTAGATCGGGTACCAGCGTGGGAGTCTCGTTCTTTGTTGGATGAGGGTGTGTTCCACTCCCTGGGTTGTGGCTTGGCATTGTCTTGGCGTTGAGCGCCCTCTAGCGCCAGCCCTTGACTTTGAGTGTTGAAGTCAAGAACGGCTGGGGTTTTGGCATTTTTTTCTGAGGCCATCTTTTGTTTGCCGTAGGCTTTCTGCACCAAGTCTCGCAACTGCTGAGCATTCATTGTCCGTGGACATGCGAGAATGTCAAGATGGTGGCTTACGCCGGGATGAAGGTTTCGTAGGAAGAGAGTTTTAACCCTAAGGGGACGGCTGTATCGCCGGCGATACCAACTCGTTTTTTTTAAGACCAGTGCAAAAGACACTAAAAATACTCTGTTGATTTTGGTCACACAAATACGTGTTATACATCAATCGAAACGGTTAAGTGTCTACTTTTTTTTGTGTACACTAACAATAACAACAAAACTTTGTGGTTTTGAAAAAAACAGAAAACAAACAGGATTCACTCTCTGTCTTCTCTGTCTCCGCGAGCTGCTCTTTGAAATACGTCACTAAAATGAACTGTAACTCAGTGAAAACTCAACACACAGACATGGGAGTTATATCTATAGAAAGCTTGAAGTGTCTACTTTCAAATGAAGGTAAGGTTTTTCTTATCGAAAACAAACATTCTGTGATGAAGTAATCTAGTAATGAAGTAAAGTATGAAACCAACACGATGTTCAGTCTTTCCAGTCTAACTCATTATTTCTAATGCGATCCCGCCCCCTCGTGGCTCGCGCATTTCATATGTAAATAACCATGTGAGCCGCGTGCTCAAGGAGACGCACAACAACAAACAAAGCCTGAGGAGAGCATACTGTTCATTTCTGGAAGAAGACGAGCTGATAAAGGCTGAATTTCCCTCAAAATAAGAGCAAGAGTTCATCCAGAAGAGAAGATCGATCTGATGAGTAAGTAATGTTTCTGTTATTGTGACATAAACACGTTTATTTGGGTTTTTCCCAAACGACAACATGATGAATGCTACCATCTAAGAATGTTTAGACCATGTTTATAATTAATACTCTGTTCAAAAATAGATTTAATAGCGTGCTAAACAATAATAATTTGTTTCTCAGATATAAAATATCCCTTTTTTATAGTACAAAGTACATCCTTTTGTAGTAGAAATTGATGGGCAATTCATTGTATTTACATTTCTTATGGCGCGATGATGTTTTCATGCTCTATATAAAACAATAAAAGTAATATGAGTGTACACTGTAACATGATGAATGCTATGAGTCTAAGTATGTTTAGAACATTTTTAAAATAGAACATTAGAACATTATAAATAGCCTACTGTTCAAAAATAGATTTTAATAATGTGCTAAACAATAATAATTAATTTCTCAGATATAAAATTTCTTTTTTTGTTTACGATAGTACAAAGCATGCGTGAGTCTATAAAACCTATATATATATATATATATATATATATATATATAAATAAAAGATGCTCCTGATATTAATATGCTCACAAATGTTTTTTTTTTTTTTGGTTGCTTGTATTTTATTGAATCAGATACCTGCACCACAGATGATGAATCCTGATGACTTTCTTCAAACTGTTTTCCTCTGAGAGCGCTGTACCAACATCAGATATTCAACTACACTGATATTCTATGGTAAAACAAGATCCTTGACTACTGATTAGGTTTTTTCTTAATAAGCAGAAACACTTAAATAACACACAAATGTCAGTGTTACAGTGACTGGGTTGGATACGGAGGTAAGTGATAACACAATGAGCTTATTTGACAGGCTGAGGTTATAGGAGCTGAGGATGGAGACAGGAGGTGAGTAGAACCACTTCGGAGGTTTCCATGGATCGGTTTGAGGTTAATCACAGTCTTTGTTTTTTCCACAGGAATGAATGGAGATGGAGCCAGGAGAACTGGATTGCCAGGAGCACACACCACAGCGGGAGGATAGTTGACGGCTGAGAACACAACTGGAAGGAGAAGTATCAGGTGAGTAATAACAGGTAAGCATCAAACAGAGAATACTCAGTGTGGAGATACCAGGAGCAGAGTCCACTTCATGTATACGAGAGTCCTCTACGTGTTAACGAGATCAGACGACTACTGAGCTGTGGTGTGTGCTTATATGCAGGGCTAGATGAGGGTGGTGATGATTAATACTCAATGCTCAAGTGAAACCAGGTGAGGGCGTGCGCTGTGATTGGAGAAGGTGGAGGACAGACAGACCCGTAACATTACCTCCCCCTCCCGGAAGGCGCGTCCCGCGCCGTAATAGTAACACCGGGGAGGGGGGGTGGGCGCCCTGGAAGCTGGTGATTGGCAGAGACTCTGGGGAAGCCTCCAGGGCGGATCCGGGGACTCGGGAGGCCATGGCGGATCCGGGGATTCGGGAGGCCATGGCGGGACTGGAGGCTCGGGGAGCCATGGCGGATCCGGGGACTCGGGAGGCCATGGCGGATCCGGGGACTCGGGAGGCCATGGCGGGACTGGAGGCTCGGGGAGCCATGGCGGATCCGGGGACTCGGGAGGCCATGGCGGATCAGGGAGCTTTGGAGGCCATGGCGGAACTGGAGACTCAGGAGGCCATGGCAGGACTGGAGACTCGGGAGGCCATGGCCTATTTTCTTCGGGTGTCCAGGGCAGGTCAGGGAGCTCCGTGGCCTTGGTCCTAGGCCCGGCCACACAGGCAAGGGGTATATGGCCCCCCCAAAAATTTTTCTTGGGGAGGTTCCCCTCTAGGGGCCATTCCGGAGGAGCAGGCTCTGTGGGGCGCTCTAGAGGAGCAGGCACTATGGGGCGCTCTGGAGGAGCGGGCACAATGGGGCGCTCTGGAGGAGCGGGCACCAGGGGGCGCTCTGGAGGAGCGGGTACTTGAGGGCGCTCTGGGGGCGCAGTCACTAGAGGGCGCTGGCAAGGAGCGGGCTCTGGGGTGTGCTGGCGAGAAGCGGGCTCTGGGGTGCGCTGGCGAGGAGCGGGCTCTGGGGTGCCCACCGGAGGGCACTTGCGAGGAGCAGGCACTGGAGGGCACTTGCGAGGAGCAGGCACAGGAGGGCACATGCGAGGAGCAGGCACTAGAGGGCACTTGCGAGGAGCAGGCTCAGGAGGGCACATGCGAGGAGCAGGCACAGGAGGGCACATGCGAGGAGCAGGCACTGGAGGGCACATGCGAGGAGCAGGCACTGGAGGGCACTTGCGAGGAGTAGGCACTGGAGGGCACTTGCGAGGAGCAGGCACTGGAGGGCACTTGCGAGGAGCAGGCACTGGAGGGCACTTGCGAAGAGCAGGCACAGGAGGGCAATTCGCCACGGCCGGCGGCATCATCGTCGCCGCGGGTGGCGGAACCATCATCGCTGTCTCGGGCGGCGGGACTATCATCGCCGTGGGTGGCGGAACCATCTTCACCGTGGACGGCGGCATCATCATTGCTGCTTCGGGCGGCGGAACCATCATCGCCGCGGGCGGCGGTACGGGCACAGACTTCGCCGCGGACGGCGGGGACACAGATTTCGCCACGGGTGGCGGCTGGCTAGGGAGACAGGGAGTAGATTTTAGCGCTGACCTGACAGAAGCGATAGGGGGGTCCAAAACCTTTGTCCTCAGGTCAGCACTATTGGAGACCCACTTCCGGGCTCGTGGGTACTCATACAACGCCGCGGACGGCGGAATCATCATCGCTGCGGGCGGCGGAACCATCTTCGTCGCTTCAGGCGGCGAAACCATCATCGCCGCGGACTGGATTCCGACTCGGGATCGGAGACTCTCCAGACACTTGAAGACAGTCTCCTGCCAGGTGAGGCTGGAAGTGTCTGGGAGTTCAAAAGGCTGATGGTATGTGATCCCGAGCCGGAACAGTGTTCTCAGGGTTTCCCCTTCCAGGGAGCTGGCGAGGGCGAGCGGCACAAAAGCCCGCACAAAATCCAGTGGCTCCCTGGTGGCCTGAGCCATCAAAATGAACCGCATGTGTTCATCCATCTTCTGTTGTGGTCCGATCTTCTGTTACAGTGACTGGGTCGGACACGGAGGTAAGTGATAACACAATGAGTTTATTTGACAGGCTGAGGTTATAGGAGCTGAGGATGGAGACAGGAGGTGAATAGAACCACTTCGGAGGTTTCCATGGATCGGTTTGAGGTTAATCACAGTCTTTGTTTTTTCCACAGGAATGAATGGAGATGGAGCCAGGAGAACTGGATTGCCAGGAGCACACACCACAGCGGGAGGATAGCTGACGGCTGAGAACACAACTGGAAGGAGAAGTATCAGGTGAGTAATAACAGGTAAGCATCAAACAGAGAATACTCAGTGTGGAGATACCAGGAGCAGAGTCCACTTCATGTATACGAGAGTCCTCTACGTGTTAACGAGATCGGACGACTACTGCGCTGTGGTGTGTGCTTATATGCAGGGCTAGATGAGAGTGGTGATGATGTGCAGGTGCATGTGATTAATACTCAATGCTCAAGTGCAACCAGGTGAGGGCGTGCGCTGTGATTGGAGAAGGTGGAGGACAGACAGACCCGTAACAGTCAGGTATGATTTATTTATTTTACTTGTTGAACAGAATCTGTTGCAGGAATGACTCAAAGTCTGTTCACATCTCTGTGGTTAGATCAGTGTGCACAATAATGTGTCCTTGACCTTCATTATGTATGTTTTGATTATACTGTCTTGTAAATAAAATACAAATAATAAAAAAAATTTTTTTTTTCAATCTCCTCACATTCTCTCTCACCTGCCTCAAAGTCACAGTCACACTAGCTGCGTTTACATGGACCCTATAATCCGATCGTAATAGGACTAAATCACAATCGGAATAAAAAAATTCACATGTAAACACGTCAATCGTATTGAATTGGCCAGATCTGATTAAAATTTCGATCGGATCGTAAGGGGTGGTTTATTCCTTTTGTAATCCAAACGAGAGGACATGTAAACACTTGATCGGATTGAAAACCGAAACTGGAAAGTACTGCGCATGTGCAGTGACGTAAAAATAGCGTAATGACGTATGACGCACGGAACGAGCTGTTCTTCCTGGTGAATAAAAGTGTTATAAATGAGTTTCAGTCATTCTAAAAAGCTGTTTTCACTCAGCGTATGTAAAGTGGAGCAGGACAACGTCCCACTAGTCCTTGTTTAAGACTCTCATTCACAGATGACTGGTTTTGATCATGGGAAGGGGCACTTTTACTGCTTTCTAAAGTAAGCAGCACTGCACAATAGTTACTGTGCTGGTCGTCGACTAATTAGGACCCGAAGTAAATAAATATCAAGTGTGCTTTTGAAAACAATACGCGACAACAGCGGGAAACTGAATATTCATGCGGTGTGCGCATGTCAAACGATTAAATCCGATCAGAAGCTTGTGACATATAAACACTCACATCAACCCGATCACTTTATTTGGCGTTCATGTAAACACTACGTTCGGATTTGACAATCAGAATGAATTCATTCGGATGGAAGCAAAAAGTGTCCATGCAAACGTAGCTACTGATGGGCCATTAGCAGCCTTTAGGGGAGGGGCCCTTTGTCTCTCAGGTGAGAATCACTTAATATTCAAGGCCATTGCCACTCCCTCGCATATAGGCTTTCAATCACAAAACATGTCTTAAAAAATTTAAATCAATATATTGTTTTCTGTGAATGAGTAAGCAGAATGATTCTCACATAACTGTGAAGTAAATATTCTAGCCAACAAGACTGATTACACAGAAGTCTTATTCAGGACTATTTAGTGTGGGTTTTATGGCCTTATTTCAGCTACATTTTATTTCCCCAAAACTTACTAACCACGCATAATATTTTTTTTCTAAAAAATGCAAACATGTACATCCATCTTGGTCACATATTATTGTAGCACAGTTTGTGCTGAATACAAAAACAAATACATGTTGGTCAATAGTATGTTATAAGTAGCTGAAATAAGCACAAATATCAGGGCATGTCAAAACATCTCAAGGGCCCCAAAATCACCTCAGACCCCAGAGGGTTAAAGTTCAGTTCATCCTCCATGTCAGGTTCGTTGCGAGTTCCAAAGTATGCCCGTCTGAGTCGGCTGTAGTAGGCTTGAGGAGGTTTGTGACGTCCTTGTCTCGTCTCCAGGGCAGCCACGAGGCCTTGTTCGGACTCAGGGTCGGAGAACTCTTTAATGAGGGCTTCTCGGAGCAGTTGGTAATCAGTCTTTGTGTGAGCAGGCTGCCTGTCCAGGAAGCTGCGAACTTCAAAACTGGATGTCGTTCGAAGTAAATATAGTCTATCTTTATCCGTAACGTTAGGTCGCATTTCCAGATGGAAATCGATATCTTGGAGATACGGTTGGACATTTGGGCTATTTGGCACGCTCGGGGTGAATTTGCCAATGTTCCTGGCGAGCTTGTCGAGGTCTTTTAGGTCCAAGCCGTGCGATGATCTGTGACTGGTTGCAGCCGATTCTTTTGGCTGAGGTAAAGTGAGGTAAAGTTCTCCAGAGTGAGTTGGTGAATGTTTCAACACCACCCCCTCCATCTTTTTCTCACGTGTCAGTCCAGGAACAGGTGACCCGGTCCTGCTCGGCAGGGGTGAGGTCGGTGCGCGTCGTGTCCTTGATGGCTCACGGCGCAGTTCGTAAGCGTGCTTGAGTTCCTCTTGGAAACTGTCAGATTCCTCTTTGACGTAGTCAAGCTGTCGTGTTAGACGACTAACCTCGTTTCGTGACTCATCCAGGTGAGCTTCAAGGGCTTTGATTCTGCCGTTTTTATCTCTGAAGTCGGCCTTTGCTTTCTCCAGAAGCTGTTCAGCATACTGTAGCTTTTTGGACCGATCATCGTAGTCTGCCTTGACCTTTTCCAATTCTTGGCTAGTAGCTGCTAGGGTTTCTTTTAGCCGGTTGATCTCCTCCTCAGCACCTTGTTCCGCCTCATCCGACCCTTCCCGTTGTTCCTGAGCTTCAAGTTCCAGTTGCTCTATGCGTCGTTGTGCGCGTGTCAGCTCCTGCTGGCGTTGTGCGCGTGTCAGCTCCTGCTGGCGTTGTGCAGCGTGCTTGTCGCTCAACTTGAGGGTGGCGATGAGTGTGTGGCTTAAGGAGCCAGTGATCTTGGCTAATTCTTTGTGATTGTAGCTGTGACTTGGGTCTTTTGCCATGAGGCTTGTTATGTTGTCATCCAGCTGGTCCTGTGTCTGATGTCTTCGTGTTTCAGCAGCCTTAGGGAGGAGACTGTCTGTTGCAATGCTTAGCCATGTTTCCAAATCCTCCCAGTGACCGACATGTCCTGTTGTGTGAGACATGTTTGGGCGTGGTGAGTGAGATCTCGAACCGCGACTGACACAGACCTTGAAAAGAAAAACAAAACAAAACAAAACAAAACAAACAAACCAAAACAGAACAAATCAACAAACAAGGGGTGTAGATATGCAATGTAGAATGTGTACTAGTGTTGACTGTGTAAAACAGGTGGGTGTGGTTCTCTGTGACTGTGATCCTCTGGGGGCGTGCTTCTAATTTGTAGCCTCTGTGGGGGGAAAATTGAGCACACACACACACAGGTAGCACAGCTAGAGAACAGGTAAAGAGAAGAAAAAGGTTGCTTCTAATCAGAGGATTTGTAAATGACAATTAGTGATTAGTTTAGATTGCGATTAGTTTTCTCCGGGGTGAAGGAAAACAATAACAATGACAGCACTGGTCCCGTTAATGACAAAATTGACACCACAAGCTGATTAGAGTGTTCGCGTGCTTGAAGTTTTCCGGCGCCTTTCTTCTGTGGACCCGCTTTAACCTGGCGGGGTAGGATTTCACAAAAGAGGAAGGTAAATGGAAAACAATTTTGACATGTTCTCAAGTTCCACAAATACCTGTTTCGATTGCTAAAGATCTCCAGTGGTGATCTTCACACAGGCAAAAATCTCAGCAACAGCAGCAGTAGTCAAATTAGAGGATAGCAGCAGTAAGAAAAGAGAGAAAGATTAGTGGGATTTACTCCCAATGTCAGGATTAGTAACAAAGGTGGCGGCGCGGAGGCGCTGTTGAGTCGATGCACCTAGGGGTTTTGCTTTGCTAATTTTAGTAGGATAAACACACTTGCCTAAGCGTTAAGAAAACCTTATTTTTTTTCTTTTGGAGGTTTGCTACTTAGAAGGGTTTTCCTAATTAGAAAGTTTTATACTCTAGGCTTTGTGAGGAATGTAAATTGCTCCAGTGGTGTTCGGCAGCAAGGCCCACCGCCCGAGCGCACCAGGTGAGCTCCTGTAAGGGTTTTGCCGAACACTCCGCCCCCACCGTACTGCTGTGAGCCTCTCAGACAGCTGTGGCTTTTGGCACAACCGGGCTGGGACTCGGGTAAGGTATGTCAAACGACTGCTGGCCTGAAGAGGGGCGGGGCTATATCCCGGTATCTATCCGTCAGCGCGAACCCGAAGTTCGACGTACTTCGTCAATAGTTTAGCCGGGGTGGTATATCCGCACCTTCGCCCAGACAGCCGCTGACTCCTCCTCCGATACCCGATTGCTAGCCTGCTGCGGGCCGTCACTTTGCAACACTAGGACGGAAGTGTTCGGGTTTCCCCTCCAGCCTGCACCAGGTACAGTCGGAACGGGTGACTCCGCTTGCTGTAACTCACACTGGAGGCAATTTCACTTCACTAACCAAGCACTAGGGGAAGCCCTATCTCCTGTCAGGCCTAAGAAAAGGGAAATCTATAAAAGTTCATTTAATAACAGACGGAGAGAGACCAAACAGGTTGGAACCAAAACTCAATTGCAACTGAAATTAGAATTTCAAATTAGAAATGGTAGTTTCTAATTCAAATTTTATGATGTTATCATTTAAATTTGATAGGCTTGATTAGGATTAAATTAATCAATAAGGCATCCTTGAGGTAGGGACGCTCAAATCCTTATTAGCCAATGCTGGAATTAAAATTTCATTGATAGATAAAGATCTAACTTAACGATGTTTGTCATTAACATTAGAAGAACACCTGTGATTAAAATAATCCGTAAGTATTGAAGCAGGGTAATACAAGCTCTAATGAGTTGCAGATGAAATTAAAATTTCAGAGCATCATTGGCAGTCATGGATTAAAATCTTAATGATGTTTGTGACGGAGCTGACGAGACGTGAGACATGCGGATCCAAGTGCAAGCTTTTTATTACAAAACATGGTCAATACAGGCAGGGTCGGACAGTAGCAAACAGGTATGGCATGGGCAAGACACAAGAATAATCCAAGGGCAAGCGTGGGTCGGCGATCGGCGAACTATATCCAGAGGACTAGGCAGAGAGAATAATCCAGGAGCACGGGCAGGAATCAGAACACAGGAATCAAACAAGGTAAACTGGGAAAAGCTTTGACTGTAGCTAGGCTAAACAATACTCGGCAGTGAGTGGGAGAAAGTCTAGGGCTTATGTAGTGTGTGTGTGTGTGTGTGTGATTGGGTGATGGTGATTGTGAGATGGAAAACAGGTGCAAGCGTGATCATTGTGAACAGCTGTGTTGGTGCAGTGGATGATGGGAAATGCAGTCTATGAGTGATCTGTAACTGTGTGGTGTGAAAGTCCATGTGATGGGAGAGTGACCTCTAGTGGTGAGTGAACCAAAGTTCATGACCAGGATTCGTGACATAGCCCCCCCCCAAGGAGCGGCTTCCAGACGCTCCTAAACAATCCTAGGAGGGCGGTGGAGCGGAGGCGGAACAGGGGGAGGGACGGAGGGCCAGGTCCATGTGGAAGCCAGGGCGGAGAGGATGGAACTGGAGCCCACCAGGGCGGAGCAGACAGGACTGAAGCCCCCCAGGGCGGAGCAGACGGACCTGGAGCCCACCAGGGCGGAGCGGACGGGACTGGAGCCCCCCAGGGCGGAGCAGACTGGACCAGAGCCCCCCAGGGCGGAACAGACGGGACCAGGACCCACCAGGGCGGAGCAGACGGACCCGGAGCCCACCAGGGTGGAGCGGACGGGACTGGAGCCCCCCAGGGCGGAGCAGACTGGACCAGAGCCCCCCAGGGCGGATCAGATGGGACCAGGACCCACCAGGGCGGAGCAGACGGGACCAGAGCCCCCCAGGGCGGAGCAGACGGGACCAGAGCCCCCCAGGGCGGAACAGACGGGACCAGAGACCACCGCAGGGAAGCAGACTGGGCAGGTAGCCATGACAGAACCTGGAACCAGAGGAGAACAAGGACAAACAACACAGGGAGAGCAGAGACAGACAACACTGGGAGAACAGAGACAGACAACACAGGGAGAGCCTTTGTGGTGTCAGGGGCCGTGGCAAGGCTTGAGAGGAAATCCTCGGCAGTCTTCGTAGCCCTGGCAGGGCAGGACGGGGAATCACAGCCGGCCTCCATAGCCGTGACTGAGCAGGACAGGGAATCACAGGCGGTCTCCATAGCCGTGACTTGGCAGGACAGGGGATTGGAGATGGCTTCCATAGCCTTGACAGGACAGAGCGAGAGTTCACAGACGGCCTCCTTAGCCGTGACAGGACAGGATGAGAGCTCACAGACGGCCTCCATAGCCGTGACAGGACAGGGTGAGAGCTCACAGACGGCCTTCCTAGCCGTGACAGGACAGGGTGAGAGCTCACAGGCGGCCTCCATAGCCGTGACAGGACAGGGTGAGAGTTCATAGACGGCCTTCCTAGCCGTGACAGGACAGGGTGAGAGCTCATAGACGGCCTTCCTAGCCGTGACAGGACAGGGTGAGAGCTCACAGGCGGCCTCCATAGCCGTGACAGGACAGGGTGAGAGTTCACAGACGGCTTCCATAGCCGTGACAGGACAGGGTGAGAGTTCACAGGAGGATACCACCAACACCTCTGGAGGTTCTGCAGCTAACGCCGCCACCTCTGGAGGTTCTACGGTGGTAACATGACCGGGTGAGAGTACATTGCTGGGCACCACCACCTTGCAAGGGGCTGAGGCGAGCACCACCGCTTGGGGAGGTTCTGCAGCAGATGCCATCCCCTGGGGTAGTTCAGTGATGGTGTATGCGGCCCAAATGCAACATAGTGCGATCCCCACCTTGGGAAGCGCTTCAGACAGGGTAATCAGTTCATGGACAGGAGGGTCAAAGTGAGTGGATTTGGGGATACCAGCAGTGCGTACAGACACCAGCGGTGCATCCCTTACGCTGGATATCAACCGGAGAACTCGAAGGACTGACCTTAAATCTCTCGGTGTGACAGATTCTGGCAGTTCCGCTGAGACGTGAGGAGACTCTGGCAGTTCGGCTGAGACTTGAAGTGACTCTGGCAGTTCGGCTGAGACTTGAAGAGACTCTGGCAGTTCGACTGAGACTTGAAGAGACTCTGGCAGTTCGGCTGAGACTTGAAGAGACTCTGGCAGTTCCGCTGAGACGTGAGGAGACTCTGGCAGTTCGGCTGAGACTTGAAGAGACTCTGGCAGTTCGGCTGTGACGTGGTCTGACTCTGGCTGGTCAGCTGTGACGTGGTCTGACTCTGGCTGGTCAGCTGTGACGTGGTCTGGCTCTGGCTGGTCAGCTGTGACGTGGTCTGACTCTGGCTGGTCAGCTGTGACGTGGTCTGACTCTGGCTGGTCAGCTGAGACGTGGTGTAGCTCTGGCTGTTGAGCTGAGGCGTGATGTGGCTCTGGCTGATGATCTGCGGCGTGTTGTGGTTCTGGCTGTTGAGCTGTGGCGTGGAGTGGCTCTGGCTGATGAGCTGAGGCGTGTTGTGGCCCTGGCTGTTGAGCTGAGACGTGTTGTAGCTCTGGCTGTTGAGCTGAGGCGTGATGTGGCTCTGGCTGATGATCAACTGTGGCTTGGCTTGGTTCTTTAACATCAGCTGGGACTTGACTTGGCTCTTGAACATCAGCTGGGACTTGACTTGGCTCTTTAACATCAGCTGGGACTTGACTTGGCTCCTTAACATCAGCTGGGACTTGACTTGGCTCTTTAACATCAGCTGGGACTCGACTTGACTTTTTAACATAGGCTGTGGCCTGACTTGGATCTTTAACATCAGCTGGAACTTGACTTGGTTTGTGACTGGCAGCAATGACGCTACGGGGTGTTGTTGTTGCCGCCATTTTGTGAGCGTGCTCTAGCGTGGCTGTGATCACACAATTGGGTGCAGTGTCTCGTTCCTCTGCAACTCCCACAGTGAACGTTGAACCAACAGTCAGTAGGGCATAGTCCAAAAACTGAGCGAGTGAAGCACGCGTACCCTCGCGTCTAAACTCAGATCTCAATGGTTGATTTATGCAATCGCAAAAAATCTCGATCAAAGTAATGTCCGGTAAATCTGAGTAATTAGCGAAGACTAAAAACTCTCTAATATGTTGCTCCAGTGATCGAGGACCTTGTTTAAGGGCAAACAGGATTCTTGTTGTGTCCATACCTGCTGAATGACCGTCTGAGAAGCTGCTGGATCCTAGTGGGCCGAGTATTCTGTGACGGAGCTGACGAGACGTGAGACATGCGGATCCAAGTGCAAGCTTTTTATTACAAAACATGGTCAATACAGGCAGGGTCGGACAGTAGCAAACAGGTATGGCATGGGCAAGACACAAGAATAATCCAAGGGCAAGCGTGGGTCGGCGATCGGCGAACTATATCCAGAGGGCTAGGCAGAAAGAATAATCCAGGAGCACGGGCAGGAATCAGAACACAGGAATCAAACAAGGTAAACTGGGAAACGCTTTGACTGTAGCTAGGCTAAACAATACTCGGCAGTGAGTGGGAGAAAGTCCAGGGCTTATGTAGTGTGTGTGTGTGTGTGATTGGGTGATGGTGATTGTGAGATGGAAAACAGGTGCAAGCGTGATCATTGTGAACAGCTGTGTTGGTGCAGTGGATGATGGGAAATGCAGTCTATGAGTGATCTGTAACTGTGTGGTGTGAAAGTTCATGTGATGGGAGAGTGACCTCTAGTGGTGAGTGAACCAAAGTTCATGACCAGGATTTGTGACAATGTTCATTAACATTACAAGCGATTGCATTTCATTGATCAGCCAATAGTGTTGCCATATGGAAACAGGAACTGTAATTAATTATTAAATTGAATTACAAATTCCACATCCCTAATTTCGTATCCCTAAGCCTGACCAATTACTAATTCCTTGTGTTATTCAAATCATTAGAATAAATTAATCCGTATCGTCTCAATTATAAAGGAAATTAAAAAAAAAACAAAGCGATCAAACGCTTTGATAGTTAATAATTAAGATCTTAATGTTACTGTTAAATTATCAGAGCACACATAATTATCTCAATCAGTCTATGTGGAATCAGAAACTGAAATTACTTTAATGAAATTAATTTAATTTCACATCTGGGATTAGTTATGGAATTCAATTATCAATTTCAAATATTTCATAGCAATTCATCCAATGAGATTCTTAAAATCATGAAAAAAAATTAGGATGAGAAAAGTGTGAGCGGGAAATAAGGTGAAAAAAAACCCCACACGCGTTACCTCAGCCGCCAGAAGCAGAGCGCGTGCGGAGTTAATGTTAGTACTGCAAACGGACGGTGATCATGGATTTCTTGATGAGTGATGTGAAAAAAAAGCTGAAACAAAACTGAAGAGACGCACCTGTTATTGAACACGCACGCAGTAAAGTGTAACGAACTTCTAATTCTGTGCGTTTTTTGCTAAAAAAAAAAAATTGCTCCGAGTCTTTATTACAACCAACAAAAAGTCTGTCAAAAAAAAGGGCATCTGGGGGTTCCCTGGGGGTGGGATTCTTGGGGGGTTCGGCGATGGGGCTGCGGCCTTGGCCTGGATGGGGTATTGGTGACTCTTGGGTGCTGTTTTTCTGGCGGCTGCATGCAGCGCTGCTGGGGATGCCTGTGCCGGCGGACGTAGGTTACCAGCCTGGCGGCCGTACTGTTCCGGGGTTGGTCCGGGGGGGGGCTTGGGGTTCTGGGAGCGCTCTGCCTCCGGGTTGGGGTTACGGCTGGGCCTGGGGGGCTTGGGTCCTGGTTGGTGTACCGCCGGGAGCATGGGTTGGTGCATACGCTTGGGCCCGGCTCTGGTGTGGGGGTCTTCGATGCATCGGTGCCTCCGCGGGGGGGGGGGGGGGGGGGGGGGGGGGTCCAATAGAGGCGGGGTAAATGGGCTTTACCTGGGTGTCTTATTGTCTTTTGTTGTCTGGGAGCTGACTGAATGATGGGGTGGGGTAGTTTTTCCTCTGCTGTGGGGTCTGATGGACCGCCCCGGGCTGCCATGGGCCCTGGTCTGGATGGGCCTGGGCCCCCCGCCCTGGGCAGATTTGGGGTAGCGGGGGTGCCTATGGGGGTCAGCGGGGGAGCTGACTCCAGAGGGCGGGGTATTTTGCCCCCTCTGATGCTTTCCTCCCCATCCCTAGGGCCTCATTTCTCCCGCTCCATTACATCAACACATAGGTAGGGTTTTGAGGTGCGGGTGTGTCGCTGGGATGCGGGGGAGGTGGTATTCCTCTGTTTCCTCGTGGCCGCCTGCATCTCAATCACACATTACAGCTTAGACATTCTCATTACCTACTGTCACATGACACATACATATAGGGCCTTGGGGGTGGGCACACTGAATGGCATCCGGAGGGCGGTCTGTTCATTCAGCCTTCCCTCTGGTGCCAGTGCCCACTTCTCAATTTTAAGTTGCACATAGACATTGAGGGCGCTAGGGAGGGGACGAGCTGACACAAGCTTGTAGAGGGTGCCCCTCCCCTGTTTTAAAGCACCAATGTTTTAAAGCACCTTAGAACAACACACACCAACACTACATTTGAGCGGGTGAGGTGAGGCTTGGGGTCTTTTTTTTCACACCCCTGCTCTCTGTTCTCTGTCTGGGGCCGGGGGCTGTGAGGATGAGCTGGCCGCCCGGTCGGGGTCTGGGCTGTTGGTTTTCTCTGCTGCTGCGGGGACCGGGGTGGTCCTCCTGTCCCCACGCCGGAGCGAAGGGGGCTCAGCTCCGGGATCGGGCGCTGGCTTCCCCTCTGGGGGTGGTGGTGCCTGGATCTAGGAGTATAGAGTGCATATGGGGAGTGTGAGTGTGGGTACCTTGTCCATTTTTGTGTGTCTACATGTGGGGCGAGGGTGTGAATATTCGTTTGCGTGCATGAGGGTGGGAACGTATGCTTGTGTATATGTGTGCTTGTTCGTCTACGTCTATCTGTCAGGTCGGGCATTAGACCCCGCCTCACTCATCATCTCAGCCGACCCCTACCCCACCACCATGCACTACCGGTGGAGGATGTCGCCGGTGCGTTGGTGGTTTCTCGCGCCGGGGCAGGATGCTCGGGTGGGCGCCGGCCTGCTTTCGGCGGTCGCTTGGCGGGGCCTGGCCCTGCTGGCCTTGCTGGGCCCCGATTGGGGGGTGGGGGGCCTTTGGATCTCCGGGCCCAGGGCCCGGTCTGCCCTGGTGTGGTCGGCTACCGGTGGAGCCTGCGGGCTTGCCGCCACGGCACCCTGGGGCGTCTGCAATGTAACTGTCGGAGGTGCCGCCTTCGGGATCTCCTCTGCCCTTTTCTGGGTGGAGGCAGCGGTTGTCCCTGCGGTGGTTCTCCTGGGGGTGCCGTGCCCTGGGGGGCCCCCGGATGTTTGGGGCCCGAGTCTTTTCCGCGCCTGCTTCATGCCTTGCGGGATGGGACTGTTGTGCCCCACACACACTATTAAACATTTACATGGAGGAACCTTATGAACACAAGCGCGCTCACACACACAGGTGTACACTCAAGCAGTCACATTGGTGTAAAAACAGGTGCTCACAGACACGCTTTGTCTTGATCTGCTGTTGCTTCAAAACTTATTTTGTAATATTAGTTATGTGTGCTGCTCAATAACATTTAACATTTAGAATTTATTGTGATTCATACAGATGTTGGTTGTTGCTGCAGTCTCTATGATGTTGTGTCTTCGGTTGTTTTCTTCTGTTGTTTTCTCTTTTTGTCAGCAGGTATCGAAGCAAATTGTCTGTTTTTTTTTTTTTTTTTTGTGTGTTTTTTTTTTTTTTTTTTTTTTTTTTTTTTTTTCTCTTTTTTCTTTCTCTCTCTTGCTTTCTTGTTTTCTCTGTCCCCCGGTCTTGTCTGTCATAGTGTGGTTAAATAAAAGGGTATATAAAATTAAATTAATTAATTAAAAAAAGAAAAGAAAAAAAAAAAAAAAAAAAAAGGCTGTGAATGATGATAATATAGCTACACATACGTACTGCCATGTGTTATCTGTGTTACTGACAGGCCGAAAAAAAAATAAATAAAAAAAAATAAAAAACAACCAACAAAAAGTATCGTTATTGTAGTTCAAAACGTAACAGTCGAAGTTGACTTGAGATGAAAAAAAACCCTGCGAAGTTGCATTAGTCATCCGTCTCCGTGACAGCAAGTACTTTTGAAGCTGGAATAATGAGTGGATTAAGAAGGCTCTTTCAGATGGCAAGAGAGAGGAACATGGATGGAAATGTATTGGCAAGGAGGATTGTATGCATCGCAGTCAGGGAGAGGGCTACTAACAGTAGTTAAGGCAAAAAGTTTTTTTTCTTCGCAACGTTTATTGACTTCATAGCATTTGCTGTGCAATATGTGCCGATCGGGACGGGTACAGTCAGGTCTGTGTCTTCCCAGCCGGGTTCGGGTACAACTTTCGAATAATGGTCGGGTCCGCGTCGGGTCCGGGTAGTATATTTAAGGCATTTCTCGGGTCTACACGGGTTCGGGTCCCACTTTCAAATAAAATACGGGTCCGGGTCGGTTCCGCGCAGCACATTTACGGGTCTCTTCGTGTTTGGGTACGAATTTTCTAATCTGAACCCACAGGCTACAAAATGCTATGTGCTAATCGCTATGCTTCTAATACAACTAGCTTTGCCTAAACTCCAATATGCTACTCATTGGCTTCAGTTAGCTAAGCTTGCTAGGCTGTTGTTTACAACAGCCTCAAAATGGTGCGGGAACGGAGCCTGCGCACTTCCTGAGTTACGCGTCACTATGGTGACGTCAGGGAACCTGTCACTTCAGATGCACAGATCCGGGTACTCAGTGAAACATCAATGTCTTTCACACTACCATCAAAAAGCAGCTATTTAGATTATTTCTTTATAGCACTAACAATCTCAACTCGTTCAGAGATATATAAATTAATCCATAGATTAATTATCAACACTTTTTGACCACAGCGGGCCTTAGTATGTTACTTCTGTCTAACTTCACAGACAAAACACAGTGGATTTATCATCACACGATTTATTTTTGATCAAGATCAATAACTATTCTCCCCAGAACGCGTTTTGGCCACTCTTTCCGAGAGCCGCTTCTTAAATTCACTGTTTTAGTGAAACAAAGATGGCAGAAAAATCATTATGTAGCTAAGTTAATGTTTTCAAACCGGGAGATACATAGCATAGTTCAATCAGAAGTGTGACGCTGTGTGGCTTGAGGGAATTCCGCGCGTCGTTGCGTGACGTCACTCTGGGGATGCCCTTCTGTTGTTTTGCTCGGTGCTGACTGACGCTACACGGCTCATTTTCCATGCAGTAAATCCTCTCGCCTAGTTGCTTTAATCTCATGAGGAAAATATCTTAACACATTCTTTATGCGTTGTAATCATACATTATTATAATAAAAGTTAACTTTCATTTACACCAACTTGTTGCATTTATCGTGGCCGTTAAAATGAAACCAAATTCAGCATATTTCCTACACGTTAATAGTTTTCCTGCTAAGACACACAAAAGGGTTCAAATTAAAGATTAAAAACCACATCATGCATATGATGCTATCAGTGTAGTACTCACTTTACAGGAGAAAATTATACCTCCAAAGATTACACAAAAATACCATTGATTACAATAACACAGCAAGCTTACTTTCATTTCATAAAATGCAACCTGACTATATATATTGTAAATATATTATATATATTGCTTTTGATAACAGCAACAGGTATTATTTGTCTTTTGGTATAAAGTTTATGAGAGTTTGGATGTTCTTTGTTCAAGAAGAGAAATTGAGGGGTGTTTCAGTTTGGAATGTGAGAGAAACGGGAGGTCAGGAAAGTCAGCTGTCCAGGCCATGAGAATGTCACGTTTGTGGAGATCTGGTCTTTCTTAGCTCGAACATCTGTCGTAAAAACGTCTTTTCTTGTTGATAAAATCATTGAATTATTGCATTAAACGATCAGGGAATCCATAAAGTTTGTCGCTGGGCCATTAGCAGATGTTTCCCTCAAAGCTTTCCTTAAGATGGTAACCCGATAGCATGGCAGGAAATCGGCCAGCCAGTTGGGTGAGGTGATCTTCATCTGTCAATTTTATGACTTGCAGATAGAGACGAAAGTTTCTTTAAGGGATTTGTGGTTGCACTTAGTGTGTGTCTGTCCTTCCTCTCCACAAAGGCATTACAACTAGCTACTGTTTTAATGGGAGGTAGGAAAATCTGACAGGGTAGCACAAATCGACAGAACAGGGGAAGCAAGTTTTCCCCAGAAACGCGATGCTTTCTTCCCCTCCATCGTTTTTAATCTGCGTATTATTACAGGTGCGTGTCACGTCATTCATATATGTTACAAGTGCATGCGCACTTTGGTCAGAGCGCCAATACTGCGATTAAGGTGTTTACATGACTGTATATTTCATATGCCTGTATAAAATCGGCGTACGCCACCTATTGTAATATGATTATGCTTGCTGCGATTATGAGCTTAATCACATTATTTAGTTCGAAGTATTGCGTTTACATGAGGTAAAGTTGAATCGCAATATTGCCAAAATCTCATTATAATCGCATTAAGAGGGTGCATGTAAACGCACTCAATGTGGGAAGGAGGAACCCCAGACCAAAGGAGCAGGCCCCGATTAGGAAAAGTCATCAATCATGAGTACTTCCACCTGCTCACCCTCCAGACATGGAACCACCCACAGCTGTAGCCAATGATGGCCTAATGGAGGTCCTCATAAAGTTAGGATATCTGCTTCAGTCTGTTGATGGTGGCCCCTGGACAAGATGCTGAAACTCTGGATGGGTTAGACCAGACAAGCTGAAAGTAACCAGAGACAACCGTCTGAAGAGCAAAAAGGGTGAATCTTGTCATGTGTTGCTTACAGACCTACCTTCCTTCTGCTCTGTCTCCCTTCTGAAGGTGGCCCTGTGGTAAAACGGACATAGGGAACACCGACATCAAAGACAACGAAGATACCCCAAACCGGGAAGAACCTAAATTCCAGTTTAGATTTCTTTTTGACTCTCTTATTTTCTTGGTTGAATAAAAACATCAGTTTGGTTAACTCAGCATCTGCCTCTCTTGTGGTTATGTTTTGTGGCAACTAAAAACCTCATCTCGCCCTACATCACACTGGCAATAAAGCTCATTCTGATTCTGATTCTAATGGACCAACTCCTCACCTTCAGGATGACATATAGTCAGTTTCCTGTTCACGGGCCCCTCCTACTAGGCTGTTCTAGGAACCGGTAAGACAAAGAGACATGAACATTAATATACAAACATTGTTTGTCCAACTTCACCCTGAATGTTTCACTCTGATAACAGTGACCATGGAATGTGCACCTTTCATGTGACTGCCACTTGAGTAAAACTAACAAAAATAAAGATATTACAAAACTGTTTGGTTGGGTTTTTTGAGTTGAAACGTGAGTGCTACATCACACATAACATATGACAAGTAAAAAAGCAGATCTGACTAGTAAGATTAATTGTTACTAGTAATAATTACAAAATATACTAGTGTCTAATAAATAAGTATGGTAACACTTTATTTTATGGTCTCTTAACTAGTTGCTTATTAGCATGCATATTACTAGAATATTAGCCATTTTTTAGTAGTAATTAAGCACATATTAATGCCTTATTCTACATGACCTTATTCTACATCCCTAATCCTACCCAATACCTAAATTTAACAACTACCTTACTAACTATTAATAAGCAGCAAAATAGGACTTTATTGAGGGAAAAGTCGTAGTTAATAGTGAATAAGTGTTCCCTATTCTAAAGTGTTACCATAAGTAGTAGTTCCCAATGAATAACTACTAGTATTTATTAAATAGGTACTTGTATCTCATGAATAATTACTAGTATCTAATAAATAAGTGCTAGTATCTAATAAATGCTTACTAGTAATATTTAAATAGATACTAGTCACTGTTGGAATAATCACTAGTCATTAATGAATAGATGATATCAAAAACAGAATTAACAACTACTTCCTGTTCTTTTGGCGATATCTTCAACCTTGTTTAATGTTTTTATTCAGTAATAGTAATATACATTATTATTAGTCATATTGACATAAAAAAACAAAAAAAAAAAAAAACCTTTTTGGCCAATTTGTGCAGCCCTATTTTTTTAGCACTTAATGGAAAAGATACTATTATCTAAAAGATAAGTACCAGCAGCATGAAAACATAGTACGGCTTATAAATTAACTGTTAAAACGGCTTGCCATACCACATGTCTCACATCAAAATACAACATCGCAGCTTTGGTTCACTTCACTTTCATTGCGGAACTTACGTACAGTGAACGTGTTTGCTTGCATTTAGATAATTTCTCTTTATTTTCTATCATCTCTGTCGAATATGAATATTTATTCATTTAAATCCACCATTCATTCTAAACCGATCCCGTGCTGTATCTTTCACCTATGTCAAGACTTTTTTCTTTATATGTTCTTCGGGTTTCTCCTGCGTAAGTAATTTTTTATATTACCTTTTTGAAATACTATGTTCCCAAGTTTTTATGCAAAATTATTCCACACTTGAAATTGTATGAATGATATTAACATAATATACGTTAATAGAACTACAACTGTGGTTAATCTGCTTGAGGTTTCTCTATGTGTAGACAGTGTAAGTATAGCCTACCCCGGACACTTTCTAGAACTCAATTTTTATTTATTGTAGTTATTTTAAACACAGCAGTGTATTATTTTATGAATATATTATCTTAAGAATTTATCTCTATTTCCCACAAAACAACCATCAGTCATTTTATCACGAATCATATTCAGTGGGGCATGTTGTCGCACTATTTGCAAGTTGTCACAATGGACACACACACACACACACACATATATATATATATATATATGACTTCTGTATCTTCCAGTGGCGTGTCATTCCTTGGGGTTCAGTTTAGAGACACTGCATCCAAGAGTTTTCACTGTGCCCGAGGTAGGCTCTCATTTCGGCCATCAGGTTTGCCATTTTGGACCAATGCAAGGAGACAGGTGAGGCCTGCATTTTAATCAGGTAGAAATAACTCTTAAAGGTAATGACTGATTTTTTATTGTTTGAGAGCTGATAAATACGGTTTCAGAGATTATTTTACATTATTGTATTATATTGTGACCAAAATCACTAATTCCTAACTCTATATAAATAACTCTAAAAAAGTTTGTGTCTGTTGACTGCAAAATTATGAGGTTGTGCTTCGTAATCCACTGTAAGGAAATATTTTTAAAAAGTTTTAAAAAGTCCTTCTCCCTAAGTACATATATGAATCATCGTATACAGACGTTAACACAGTTGCAATAATGTTTTGTTAATGTCATGTTCCGCCACTGCATATCCTTCCTATTCTCATAATTGTTTTGTTCTCTTTTAGTGTGTTAGTGACGGCCCCTACCCTTTCTAATGGAACTGGTGGTCTTTATAGGTGTTCTTACAGTGGAAATCAGTGTATGCTGCTCCCACTGACAGGTTAGACTCCTCAAAACTATTACAGAACATAAAAACACTAACAAAATTCATTTTTAGACACATGCTAATACTGTAGTATGCTTCAAAGCTGTTTTCCAACAATAAATGACAAGTGCCATACAATGAATCCTACAGGTTCCTACAATCCACTTTTTTTTTTGCTCTCCTTGTCAAAATGGAAAAGGTCACGTATGTAAAATGTAACTTTTTTTTTTCTTTTTTTGGCCAACTACAACTTGTAACTTTTGGCCAAATACAACTGGCCCCAGCTTGACATTTATGAACAATACCCATGCAATACAATGCCCTTCAGTGTAGATTTATTATGCTCTTTTTAATACAGCTGTTGATGGTAAAATCACCAATTATTATATTTTTTTTGTTGCTATTAACAGCTTTGACAACCAGAACTATGAGAAATGGATTGTTTCCTCACTCAAAAAGAGGAAGTAAATCACCAACTTTTGTGTGAAAGTTTCAACATGCAGAGGACAGAAAAATCCTTACACATCCCACTTAACATTTGCACTACTTCTTGTCGAGCTGCTTTCGAACGTATTGTAATGTATTGTGAAAGATGCTGTATAAATTAGCTGCTAAAATTTGATTTCCCTTTCAGTTAATCCAGGCATTGCGTTTGGTTTGGCTCTTGCCTGTGATGATAATCAAGCTTTGGTAAGTAGTGTTGATTATGATTGCAGTGGTAAAAACAAGTTAGGGTGTCTCCAGTTTTCTGTGCATCTATTATGCAAAATCCACTTTTACATGGTGTTTGGACATAAATGTGTGTTGGCAGTGTGAACACAACCACCCTGCAATGATAAAAACCGACTCCTTATTTTTTAATCCCCATTAAACCAAAGTTTCAATAGGCCTGCCATTTTGATTCTCTGAGCAATATGATGTCACATTGTTTAGGCCCACCCATGGCCATTGACTGACAGTCCTGCATTACCGTAGTTTCCACCCTCGGTGAGTTATGTTGGTTTTAATTGATCAGCGCCGCACTGGTGAGGTTAGTTTGTGTTGTGCTGTCTGTTCGGTAGTGCTAGCAAACACATCCTCCCTGCGCTGTCGAGTCAGTAGCACAGCTCGGCCCATTCAGCCATGTTGATGACAGGTCAGCGCGGCGCAAGCTCTGTAACATTGTACTGTTTCAGCCCACTTTCAGTGTATTTGGCTTCCCATATGTACGGCTGAACACCTGTCAGCAACGGTCAGTCATGTTGTTTCTACCGGCTGTTTATTACTTTAGGTATACAAAGCAGAGACATACACGCTATGCCCTCTTCTAAAGACGCAGTTCATTTGCATTTAAAGTGATACACACACTTTAGTGTTTAGTGTTAGTTTGGGCTCTTTTTTAGACAAGCCCATATACTGTGGCTCCAAAAGGCAACGGGAGAACGGCGGCCACCATCTCTTCGGCCCGGCGCGAGGGGCTTGATGGCCAGGATGGAGACGATTCCTGCTGCCTGGGAGAAAATGGTGGCAGGATGGACGTGGATACCTGTTGAATCTCTTTTTTTTTCTTTCCTTTCTCCTCCTGGGATGTTATTCCTATTTATCCGGCGCAACTGTCTCTTTACTGGTGAGACTAACTCCCCCCTTTTTATTTCTGGAGGGGACTAGTGGAGAGTGGGCTTGATTGCAGTGTTTTTTTTTTGGCTATGTGGGCCTTTTGGGAGGCTCGTCTTGCGTTGGGGTGGATCGGTCACGGATCATCAATATTTTTTGTTGCTTAACCAGACCTACGTTCTCAGTAATGTGTGGCCTGAGCTGTTTATTGTTTATAGTTGTCATTGTTCCAGTCTCTGTGTTATTTTTATTTTTTTACAACAGGCATTCATACTTTTATTTACTTTACCTTATTTTTAAAAGGATTTTTCATCTAGGTGGTTTGGTATCTAGAATGCACACCAGCGGTTTACATGTCATTTACAGAAGGAAAGTGCTTTTGCTTTTCTTCATTTACTGAATACAATTTTGGGTTTATGAATATTCAATGCATACTCTAAATATTTTATCACTGAATGTGAATGGTTTAAATTCTGACGTTAAACGAACCCGTGTGTTAGAATATTTACACCGTAAATCTATTTCCTGTGCCCTGATACAAGAGACATATTTAATATGCGGGACTGGATTGCGCCATCTTCTGGTCGGCTATCTGTTTGTAACACTGCATCATCAGGGACTTTTCTTCATATGTTTTGGGAGTGTCCTATTGTCATTAATCTATGGACACATGTAGGCCTGGTTTTGTCCTCCTTGCTGCAAGTTGGTTGCTTTGCTGGCCCAGTTTTTGTGTCTTCTTGATGGTGATTCTGGTCTCTTTGTAAGCTTAATACAAAAGATAATGTTGTTTGCTGGTTTTGTGGCTGCGAAGAGGACAATAATACAGAACTGGTTTACACCACACATGTGTGGGAAAACATAGTGGATCCAGGGGCGGACTTACCCATTAGGCAAAGGTAGGCGACTGCCTTGGGCCCCAAAAGCCAAGGGCCCCCTAAAATGCTTTTCATATACGAGATGCGCATTAAGCGCGGACACGTGAACGGTTGCAGTTTACGGTGTTTATTACCACGACAACCGTCTGCTTGTCTGAGTTGAACATGCTTCTTGTGTATCCTGCTTGTAGCAAATTAAAATATTATGCATCTGACGCTGACTGCCGCACGAGCGCGAGGTCTCTCTTTTCCATCGCGCGCACATACCTCTCTCTCTGCGTCTGCTCTGTACAGCGAGCGACTGAAAGGAGCTGCACTTTCAGTTAAAACACTGTTGCTTCTCTAATTTTACATGCAAGTATAGCCAAAATCGAAGAACAGCTATTGTCTTTATCTTATGTGTAGCCTATTTGATTTTGTCAGACGACGGCTGGATTATAAATCAGGATTTCTGCTCAGATTAACATCTTGGAAGGGAAAGATGGTGTCTTAATGGGTCGCGTTTCAGTCACTATTTCATATTCATCTCATTGTCTGACAACAGAAACAGAAAAACTTATACCAATGAAAACAGTTTTATTGAGAATTTAGCTGCATCAAAATACAGTATGTGGCACAGAGAGGCAAACAAATGTAATAATAAAAAATAAATGTACATTTTGCATGTTCAGAAGAAGTGAGCTGACCTGTCCTGCGAAAATGTAAACAGGTTTGTGTAAGTAAATTGCTCAGTGCAAAGAAAGAGAAGTAATAGGAACCTGGTATTTCCATGTTCTTTTTTCATGTGTCTAATAGACATGGACAAGTTCTTTGAAAAACATCTATGACCTATGAAACATGTCAAGTCTTCATGCTCTATGCATGTTAACTATGGTTTCACTAATAATACACATATATTGCATAAAGCATCCATATTTGTCCTTGCCCATGTTGATTAGAGTATTAAAAACTTGAAAAGTATTAATTTAAGGTACATTTAGAATATAAAAATGTAAATTAATTTTTACCTGATAAAGTACAGACTATATAATGAATGTGCAATTTCAATAATCCAGTCTGCAGTTTTTGTTCAGACCAATGCGAAAATCTACCCACATAAACCCGTTTTAAATAATATAATAATTTATACTTCTGACTCATCCCTTTTCTTAAAAAAAAAAAAAAAATGGTTTAAAGGTTCAATTGTGAGGTTTATCACTTTATAATTTATTTTGTTTTTTGTTAAAACTTGTATCTCAACGGTAAATCAATTGCTATTTCGTGGTCTACAACATGAATGAATAAAAGTGTCTGCTAAATGAATAAATGTAAATGTAAATGAAAGAATCCCATTATAACATGCAAAATGTAGAAACATTGGACACAACTATGGGGCACCATTGTGCAGCAGCAAGCATCACAAAAAAAAAGAAACCTCAAGGTTGATCTAGGTAAATTTGTGCAAATGTATAGGGCCCCATTCCTATATTTGCCTGGGGCCCCAATTCACTAAATCTGCCCCTGAGTGGGCTATACATGGGCTACACATAAAATTGTCAAAATCTCTCCACGGTGCTTTATTTTATTTTTTTTTCTTGTTTCTTGCTTATCTGAAAAATCATCCGATCTGTGACTCAAAAACATAGATATGAGCATATCTATCTATCATATATATATATATATATATATATATATATATATATATACATATATATATGCCCTTCACCCCCCCCCCCCCGGTTAACAACTCGGTTAACTTAACTTAATGCTGATTTTTCTGAAGTAAATTACAATACACGTGACTATACACAAGCTTTTTTAGTTATGTTATAAATGCTTTGAAATAGGCTAATATTTAATGTTTTCAAGTCCATTCATTATTTGTAGCATGCAAACCAACCAATAATCGCAATAAGCTTTGTGCTTTGTTACTTTTATTATAACACAAAGTCTCAGCCTTCTCTCAATTTTAAAATAAAATATTAACAATAAATGTGTTTTTACACTCTTTCGTTTGTAGTGAGATAACTATATTTGCCTCAGTTCACGCATGTGAATCAATGATATTTTCCTCTTTAATATTTGCAGCACGAAATAAACATGAATAAATATTTAAATGCATGTTGAAAAAAATCAGAACAATTTAATACAAACGAATGTCTCATGAAATCAATCAATCTGAGTTTCAAAAAAACATCAATAAGCCTATGTTTTATTACTGTTTTTCATGTTAAATGTGAAGAATGACAGGTTGGATGCCACAGACTTTTTTTTTTTATAGGTGGAGTATGGGTGGAATTTTCACATTAACAAAAGTAATTTTGACTTTATTCTTAAAATATTATAATAATAATATTATATTTTTTATTAAAATATTATGAAGTTAATCTTATTTATTTATTTAGTTATTTTTCAGCGTGGCACTAAAATGCCGCCGTAGGCTATTTGTACTGCATGCAAACACAATCTTGGCACAGCGGCCCCAAAAAAAAAAAAAAAAAAAGTTAAAAATTGTAAGGAGATATTTGATTTATTTATTAATTAACTAGTGTTTTCTGAGTCAGTTTCCCAAAGATGAAGTTGACGATCCTGACTCGCCATCTCCTCATTGGACACGCCTTTAGAAAGAAATGCTACTTTCCGGATTATATAATAAAACAGTTTTTGATTTTGATTTGAATTATTTAATTTTAAAGTATAGTAATTTATAGCATTCTATAGATATATCTTGTCTGTGAAGCAAGCATTCGCTGAATTTCAGTTCATTTTTGTGAAGCGCTCCTGCTCACTGCGCTTCTGCGCATACTGTTTGTTTTCAAGATCAAGACTGCAGAAAGTGCATCCTGTTTGTTTTCTTTATTTTACAAAAGCACAAAATTTTGTTGAAATTGTCAAGTCAAGTCAACTTTATTTATATAGTGCTTTTAACAATACAAATTGTGTCAAAGCAACTGCACAATATCAAAATAGGAAAATAGTGTGTCAATAATGTAAAATGACAAGATTAAACACTCAATTTTCAGTTAAAGGCATTTCATTATTGAATTCAGTGATGGCATCGTCCAGCTAAGTTCAGTTCAAAAAGTTTCTGTTCAATCAAGTCGACGATATTGCTGGAAATGAAGTGTCCCCAACTAAGCAAGCCAGAGGTGACAGCGGCAAGGAACCAAAACTCCATCGGTGACAGAACGAAGAAAAAAACCTTGGGAGAAACCAGGCTCAGTCGGGGGGCCATTTCTCCTCTGGCCAGACGACCCAGCAGTTCAATTCCAACTGCTGCAATGTCAGATTGTAAGGGCTCAACTGGTTCCAGTGGTCTTTTCCCGATGGCTGTCTAGGTGATGGGGTCCTCACTGGGGATCTGTCTCTGGGGCTCATCTAGGTGTCCTGGTCTCCGCTGACGTTCAGGGCTGTAGAGGTCGTCTCTAGGTGCTGATCCACCATCTGATCTGGTGACTGCAGTGACCTTGGAATAAGAAAGAAACAGACTAATATTAGCGTAGATGTCAATCTTCTTACGATGTAACAAGTACATTGTGTGTTATGGGAAGTGTTCCCGGTTCCGGTTGACCTAATTAATGCAGCCTAACAATCCTTTAACGGATTTGAATATTAGAAGTGTATTAGTGTGTTATGTGTACGCCAGGTTAAAGAGATGGGTCTTTAATCTAGATTTAAACTGACAGAGTGTGTCTGCCTCCCGAACAGTGTTTGGTAGATTGTTCCAGAGTCTGGGCGCTAAATAGGAAAAAGATCTGCTGCCCGCAATTGATTTTGATATTCTAGGTATTATCAAATGGCCAGAGTTTTGAGAACGCAGCGGCCGTGGAGGACTATAATGCGAAAAGAGCTCGCTCAAGTACTGAGGAGCTAAACCATTCAGGGCTTTATAAGTAATTAACAAGATTTTAAAATCTATACGATGTTTAGTAGGGAGCAAGTGCAGTGTTGACAGAACCGGGCTAATGTGGTCATACTTCCTGGTAAGAACTCTAGCTGCTGCATTTTGAACCATCTGTAGTTTGTTTATTAAGCGTGCAGAACAACCACCCAATAAAGCATTACAATAATCTAACCTTGAGGTCATAAACGCATGAATTAATATTTCTGAGAGCATAGGGCTCAGTTTAGATATATTTTTAAGATGAAAAAAATGCAGTTTTACAAATGCTAGAAACGTGGCTGTCAAAGGAGAGATTGCTATCAAATAGCACACCTAGGTTCCTGACTGATGACGAAGAATCGACAGAGCAGCCATCACGTGTTAGACAGTGTTCTAGGTTAATACTTGTGGGGGTTTTAGGTCCGATAATTAACACCTCTGTTTTTTTCAGAATTTAGCAGTAAGAAATTACTCGTCATCCAGTTTTTTATATCGACTATGCATTCCATAAGTTTCTCAATTTGGGGTGTTTCACCGGGCCGTGAAGAAATATAGAGCTGAGTATCATCAGCATAACAGTGAAAGCTAACCCTGTGTTTCCTAATGATATTTCCCAAGGGTAACATATAAAGCGTGAAAAGTAACTTCCCTAGTACTGAGCCTTGAGGTACTCCATACTGCACTTGTGATCGATATGATACCTCTTCATTCACTGCTACGAATTGATGGCGGTCAGATAAGTACGATTTGAACCATGCTAATGCACTTCCACTAATGCCAACAAAGTTTTCTAGTCTATTCAAAAGAATGTTGTGATCGATAGTGTCGAACGCAGCGCTAAGATCCAGTAGCACTAATAGAGAGATACAACCACGATCAGATGATAAGAGCAGGTCATTTGTCACTCTAATGAGAGCAGTCTCAGTACTATGATACGGTCTAAATCCTGACTGGAAATCCTCACAGATATCATTTTTCTCTAAGAAGGAATATAATTGTGAGGATACAACCTTTTCTAGTATCTTTGACAGAAAAGGGAGATTCGAGATCGGTCTGTAATTAACTAGATCTTTGGCGTCAAGTTGTGGATTTTTAATGAGAGGCTTAAAAACAGCCAATTTAAAGTTTTTGGGGACATATCCTAATGACAATGACGAATTAATAATAGCCAAAAGAGGATCTATGACTTCTGGAAGCACCTCTTTTAGTAGTTTAGATGGAATAGGGTCTAACATACATGTTGTTGGTTTAGATGATTTAACAAGTTTATACAATTCTTCCTCTCCTATTGTAGAGAATGAGTGGAATTGTTCCTCAGGGGATCTATAGTGCACTATTTGATGTGATACTGTAGCTGACAGCTGCATGGTTAGAATTTGATCTCTAATAGTATTAATTTTGGAAGTAAAATAGTTCATAAAGTCATTACTGCTGTGCTGTTGGGAAATGTCAACACCTGTTGATGCTTTATTTTTTGTTAATTTTGCCACTGTATTGAATAAATACCTGGAGTTATGTTTGTTTTCTTCTAAAAGAGATGAAAAGTAATCAGATCTAGCAGTTTTTAAAGCTTTTCTGTAGGATAGGGTACTTTCCCGTCAAGCTATACGAAATACCTTTAGTTTTGTTTTCCTCCAGCTGCGCTCCATTTTCCGGGCTGCTCTCTTTAGGGTGCGAGTGTGCTCATTATACCACGGTGTTGGACTCTTTTCCTTAATCTTCCTTAAGCGTAAAGGAGCAACCGTATCTAAAGTACTAGAAAAGAGAGAGTCCATAGTTTCTGTTACATCATCAAGTTGTTCTGAGCTGTTGGATATGCTGAGGAATTTAGATAAATCAGGAAGATTACTTACAAAGCAGTCTTTTGTGGTAGAAGTGGTGGTTCTACCATATTTGTAAGAAGGAGTTGAATTTACAGCTTTAACTATATGGAGTTTACACAAGACTAGATAATGATCTGATATATCTTTGCTGCAGAATTTCAACACCATTAACATCAATTCCATGTGACAGTATTAAATCTAGAGCATGATTTCGACTATGAGTAGGTCCTGAAACGTGTTGTCTAACCCAATAGAGTTCAGAATGTCTATGAATGCTGATCCTAATGCATCTTTTCCATTATCAACGTGGATATTAAAATCACCCACAATTAAGACTTTATCTGCAGCCAGCACTAACTTTCTTTAGTTAGCAAATTCTTTAATAAAGTCTGTATGGTGCCCTGGTGGCCTGTATACAGTAGCCAGTACAAACATCACGGGGGATTTATCATTAATACTTTTTTCTCTAGATAATGTTATATGAAGCACCATTACTTCAAAGGAGTTATACTTAAAGCCTGTCTTCTGAGAAATACTGAGAATATTGTTATAAATTGTAGCAACACCTCCCCCTTTGCCTTTTGGACGCGGCTCATTTTTGTAACAGTAATCTTGGGGGGTAGACTCATTTAAAATAATGTATTCATCTGGTTTTAGCCATGTGTCTGTCAAACAGAGCAAATCTAGGTTATGATCATTAATCAAATCATTTACAAAAAGTGCTTTTGTAGAAAGGGACCTGATATTCAGTAAGCCAAGTTTTATCAATTGTTTTTGTGTATTGTAAACATTTTTTATTTGTTGAACATCAATTAAATGGTTACTCAGAAATTGGTTTTGACGTTTTCTGTATTTTCTAGTTCGGGGAACAGACACAGTCTCTATAGTGTGATATCTAGGTGAAGGAGTCTCTATGTGCTGAGAATTAACTGACTTCTGTTACGTGAGGCGGCTAGCAGACGGTCGGTTTAGCCAGTCTGTCTGCTTCCTGACCTGGGCCCCAGTTAGTCAAGTATGAACTCTAAGACTATGTGACATATTTCTAGCGAGAAGAGCGGCACCACCCCAGGAGGGATGAACATCATCTCTTTTCAATAGGTCAGGCCTGCCCCAAAAACTCGTCCAATTGTCTATAAAACCTATGTTATTCTGCGGGCACCACTATCCAGCCATTGAGTGACGACAGTCTGCTATGAATCTCATCACCCCGGTAAGCAGGGAGGGGGCCAGAGCATATTACAGTGTCTGACATCGTACTTACGAGTTCACACACCTCTTTAACATTATTTTTTTAGTGATTAGTGATTTAAAAGTTATATTGTGAATGCACACAAATACAAGTAGACAATTTGCAGTTCCGAATGATGTATACACTTACCTTTATGAGCAAAAAGGACAGCGTATTTTAAGTTTCCACTCATATTAAGAAAAAAAAAGCAAGTGATCGAGCTGGCGCCTCCATGTCCTGCAAAGCGCATATTAGCTTCCACTCTCCACACAAATGATCGGATATGCACCTAATAGCACACATTTATCTTAAATATTTAAATGTATATTGTGAAATGCATGAAGTGTTTTATGTGTATAGATTTTATTTTAGGCAAGTCGTGTTGATTTGAGAAGGCTAAATTGATCAAACATATGCTCAACTCACTGTCTGGCGCTGGCCACATGGTAAAAAATAAAAACTTGAATTTAACAAACATAAAATGTTCCATTCATATTTCTAAATTAACTTAATAAAGAAACGAAAATAAATATATCCACTTTGCCATTAAAAAACAAAACTGAACTATTTTAATGGCTGAAGCAGCAGCTGTGTGAAGGGGAAGAGAGAAAGAGAAAAAGTACACAGCCTCTAGTCGGACTTGGGCAGAGAATTTTGATAAGCTGTCAGACAAGGGCCGGGCTAGGGCCTAAACGACTTGGGCCAGGGCCAGGGTCGAGCCCATGCAGGGCTCTATTCATTTCCTCGTTTCAATTAAAAGTTCCCCCTCGGCTCGGCGGGTCCCCAATCTGCCCGGGCCCATATGCACCTGCATACCCTGCATACCCAGACGCTATGCCCCTGATACTTACACATCCCCTCTATATTAGTGTAATTTAATTTGCATGCTGGAATAGATGGATCCGCAAGGAAAAACTTTTTTTTTCATCCCATCTCGATCTCAGTATGGACATGGGAAGGGACTTCCTTCCCCCTGCACTTCCATGGCAGATCTAATCTTTCCGTGGCACGCTCCATAACCTCCAACATACGCAGGGTAGGAAGGCTGAGTAGAAGATCAGGATCAACATCTTCATCTTCCTCAGCCATCTCCTGCTCATCATAGCTAGAAGCCAACAGAGCACTGGCTGCTGGATCAGATGTAAGATATAAAACATTCGTGGCCGAAGAATGTGAAAGAGACATGCTCTTCTCAAATTCCTCAGCCAGCTCCACCTGAGAGCCCCATGATCTCAATTCCCTCAATGCAACGGTAGGTCCTGAGCCTCAGGGAACAGATGGCTGCCCCTCTTCCATAATAGGAATGAAATATTGATTACCACTTCACATGTGGTAACGCAGACAAAACAGTCCCTGAATATGAAGAAGAGGTTCAGTGTTATTGTCGTATTTGGACATCAGACTTCAGACACCAGTCGTGCTGATGGCGTTCCCCATAGCGACCTTTACAGGGCACAGTGCGAGTTCTCTTGAAAGGGAAACACATTTTAGTCACATTTTATATGATGGCCATTTTCCATCTTTCTCTGAATCTTCTGTTGTTGTTTTTTTTACTTCAAAGGCTTGTAAATGCCTCTTTGTTATGATTGGCTAGTCTCTTTGCATCTAACATAAGTTACAGGTTGTAAGTTTCCAAATGTGTCTAATTTACTTTCTTTATTGGACCTGTAAGTTATTTAAATTTATTTTAACGCTAATTTTAATTTAATTAGTTTGTTAATTATTTTCTTAATTGAAAAGCTCAAATTCTTCTTTAACTCTCTGTCCCTCTTCCAGGTGTGTGGTCCTCGTCTGAAGCATAAATGTGAGGGGTTTAACTATCTAAATGGTCAGTGTGTGGAGATCAACCCACACTTCACTGCTGATGACACACTGAAGCCAGCTTTCCAGGGTATTACAACACTTTATTGATAATGCAACCTTACAACATTCACAATATTAACGTTCTAATGCTGTGTTCTAGTGAAATTATGCATTACATTGTCTCTATACAGTACCTAATAAAAATCGAATTATTATTTATCCATTAAGCAACAAATATGTATAATTTTATTATATAAGTCTTATGTTATTACAATATGTAATATTATTACTTTATTTTCAATTAAAATGTGTATTTTTATGGAATATAATGTATTTGTGTGTTTTTATCCCCTTGAAATTGCATTTGTCATTTATTGACACCCTTACATAGGCAAACCCTGTGTCCTAACTATATTATCCATTCTATATAAATACAACTCTAAATAAGTGCAGGATTACAATTAGTGGCCAAATCATAGTATGTTGCAAATAGTATATGTTTTTTTTTTCTGGTAGATTACACATTATGCATTACTTCTTACACTGTTGCAATACAGTTTTATGTCAACCTATGGATTTTGTTTTCATGTATTTCAGAGTGTCATGTTATTCCCCCTCTGGATACAGTTATTCTGTTTGATGACTCTGGCAGTATCACCTCAGAAAATTTTGAAACGATGATCAGATTCATCAAGAACTTAATTGCCATGTTTTTGGATACACGAGCACAGGTGTGTATGTGCTCATGCCAGTATTTCTCTGTAGCTATTTAAAAACTTGGCAAGTGAAGTTTTAAATCACTATTAGTGATTTAAAATCTGTTTAGATTTTAAATGTTATGTAGTTTGAATAAAAGTATTTCATAACAAAAAAAAGCTTTCATTTGTTATATTAATATAATATTATATTCATATTGTTTCTGTGTCTCAGGTGGCAGTGGCCAAATTCTCCACAAGAGTTTCAGCTGTCTTTCACTTTGAGAACTTTGCAGTGAATCAAGACCCCGAACAACTTATGAAAGATGTGACCCAGGCACAGGGAGATACATACACACCTTCTGCAATACGTTTTGTTATGTGAGTGCAACAGTAATTGTAATCATGTTTATTAATTTGATTGCTTACACACTGTATAGATATATGGGTTCTGCTATGATATGAACTTTAGCCAAACACCAGTTTTTCAGTTTATTTCTTTGTATTGCTCTTTTATTCCCCCCTCAGAGAAGAGATGTTTTCTGAGAAGGTGGGCATGCGAAGCAACGCTCAGAAGTTATTGTTGGTGATCACTGATGGAAAATCAAATGACCCCAAAGAGGAATTTAAAAATGTCATCCTGAAAGCCAACGAACGAGACATCACACGATTTGCCATTGGGGTAAACACAAATAATAAAATAAAATAAAAATAATATTCCAGCTTAAATACAGCTGGAACTGTATTGTGCTGTCAGTACAGAACTCGTCTCTTAGAGCTTTCACAAATATTTTTTTTTTCTAGAATTTACATTTTGGAGACCATTTGGAGGTCATTTCAGATGCCCATTTTCCACAAGTTGATATGATTCTTTAGGGTCTTAATGAAAAGTCTATAACATGCTTTGGTTAAAATTTCTCAATGGTAGTGTAAAACAACACCCTTTTTACCTTGCCAAAATCAGCTCTGTTCACAGCGACCTGTTTCAGTGCATGTCCCCTTAAATGCTAATGAGCTCTGCTCATCCCGCCCCTCTCTTCCATGGGGTGACGAGCAGTTCTCTAGACTGTTAACTTTAGTCGCATTTGTTGCGGAACTTGCTAACTAGCTCATTATTAGGAATGGCGATTTGCAAAGATTCATAAAAAAAAAAAAACTTATACTCATATCTTATGTCAAAACTTATACTGTAGGTCAAGCTGGATCACAAATGATTCACGTGAACATAGATGCATTTAGGTAGATCGGGGAGCGCATTCCCTTCAAAAACAAAAGTAATCCTGTGCATCTGCATCTTCACCCTCTGCATCTTTAGCAGTAAATGACGACTGCTATGTTCATTATTACATCCAACAACCAGTGTTGGGCATGTTACTTTAAAAAAGTAATTAGTTATAGTTACTAGTTACTTCTCACAAATAGTAACTGAGTTAGTAACTGAGTTACATCATTATAAAAGTAACTAATTACCAGGGAAAGTAACTATTGCGTTACTTTTTTTAATTTTTTTTATTCAAATGTCAAATAACTTGGATGCCCCAATATTAAATGTTAAATGAATGAAATGGACACTACATAGAATAAATTATTATTATAAAACATTAATGTACAATCGACACTATTTATCTACTGACACTTAGCATCAGTTAGTCATGCATTATAATATGATATTATGATAATTTAGCATTATATGATGATAGAACTTTAGTAATTAGAGTAACCAAGTATGAATTCATATTTGTCATGTTGACTGAACTTAGGACTGGTGGTGGTGCTTAAGACATTGTTTGTCATTTAGTGTTTCTATAAAAAAAGGGGGAAAAATTGATAAGATAACAAAACTACTATGAATTATACCACTAATAACAATATAAAACGCACTAAGGATAAAGGAGCTGCTGGGTTCATGAATATTAATCACGTTGTATGGGTTCGCTCGAATTGATTAGCTGAAATCAAAACAGGGATGATAATAGTTGAGCGCCGGCCAATGAGATTGTCGTTTGCGCATTAGTTCCGCCCACTAACAGAGAACCCGGCAGTTCTTAAAAGCTGAAGAATTCCAAAGGAACTCCGTTATTTTGACAGGAAAACACAACAAAGAATATTGTTTACATGTAGCGTGTCAATTCTGCATGTTATGAAAGACTCTTTCGCTCTGTATTTTTTTATATACAGGTATATTTCTCGCTCTGTAAAGACTCTCTCGCTCTGTATCTTTGCGCGCGCGCGTGTGTGTGTGAGAGAGACAAAGCTACGGCGAGCCGTGCGCTTCACACTAGAGTTTACGGTACGTCAAATACAGCTACACTGCACATCCATTCAGATGAACTGAAAAATAAAATGATAATAATATTATAGTAACGCCGCATTTTATTGTCAGTAATAACAGTAATTAGTTTGATTACTCGTTACTGAAAACAATAACGCCGTTAGTAACGCCGTTTATTTATAACGCCGTTATTCCCATCACTGCCAACAACAAAACCTCAATCACTTAGGAGACATTCTTGTCTACAACTGCTCCGGCATCAAAACAATGGCGGACTGTTGACAGCTTAATCAGGGCGGGTCTATGTCAATAATCGTGGGAGGGGCCTGTGCAGAACTATGTCACTCTGCCAAGAATCTGAGAACAGCTTGATCTGAGACACTTATGATTTATCGGAATTTTAAAAAACAATCCTTTTTAAAAAATGCTGCTTAAATCACTTATTATTTGTGATCAATTATTAATAATGGTTTTTATTATTGGTATAATGGTTCTCAGTTAAAGAACAGCATTTATTTGAAATATTAAGTACTTCGTAATAAGTGTAAATATCTTTACTGTCACTTAAGTCAATTTAATGCAACCTTGTTGAAGAAAAATATATATTTATATTTTTTAATCTTACCCAAGACTGAATGGTATCACATTTTCCACAACAATATGAAGCAGCACAAAAGTTTTCAACATTCATAATAATCAGAAATGTTTCCTGAGCAGCAAATTAGCATATTACAATGATTTCTGAAGGATCATATGACACTGAAGACTGGAGTAATGATGCTGAAAATTCAGCTTTGATCACAGCAATAAATTATTTTACTATATATTCGCATTAAAAGACAGCTATTTTAAATTGTAACATTATATATTTCACAGTACTGTTTACTGTATTTTTCATTATCAAATTAATTTGTATACTCTTTTCCACAATTAGAGCTCTATTCCTTAAAATGATAGATGTCAAGCTCCTGCAAAAGGACAAACACTGTATATGATGACCAATAGAAAGGCCCATAAAAACAGTCTGCATTCTGCACTATTCAAGTCTTAGACGATACCAGAGCATTGTGTCATATGGACTGATAATATAGGTATTTAACTTTATTGTTATTAACCTGTCCCTCGTAAAAAATCTTTAAAATGATTTACTATTTGCCATATACACCAGGACAAATTATAATGTAAATAAGTATGCCAGCCATTTATTGTGTGGTGCGGATCGGGTTTGGTGGGCCGCTCTGTGCCAAAGAGACCAGGGCTACTTTTTGGCCCCAGTCTGCCCCTGCTTGACAGTGTTTTTGTGTTCCACTGTAATGCTTACAAAAATACTATTATGAATTATGAATACTTTACATTCAATACAATTAATTAATTCCATAAATTAGACCATCTGTGGTCTGCCAGTGGTTTACATCATGGCCAGCGTAGCATCATGTGAAAAAACAAACAAAAGAAAACATAATGCCTTCAACTTTGCTCTCGTTGTTTTTGTCTTGTATTTCAAAATTGGATTGGATGAGCTCAGTGCAGTTTTCTGGAAATTATTTTTCATGGATTGTAATGTGTGCAAAGGATTGTAATTATGATTAGAAGACTGGAAGACTACAGTTGATACACCATTCAAAATACACATAATGAATGACATGTAACGAAGGCTGCCTTCCAAGGATCCTTTGAATTGAAATGACCACTCTATGATGGAGCCTTACATTTGAGAAGCACTCACTGAAACTAAGTACTTGTCTTTATGTGGGTGGATGAAGAAAATGGCGCAGATTTTAAAATGTCATTTCCAATTATTGACATCACAGACTTTATTGGTATTTTGGTTCTGATGTATGAAGAGTATGTTAAAAATAAGACTGAAAGCTTGTGTGAACAGCTGATATTGTGTATTTACAGATAAAGTCAGTCCAGTAATTTTCCAGTTATTTTTCTGGGTTTATTGTCTGAAAATGGCTTGTGTATTTAACCTAAAATATTCCTTTGAATACATTTCATAAAACATTTAAGATCGTTCTATTCACTAAGTGTTGGGTATTTGGTTACACTTTATTTTGATAGTCCACTTTAGACATTCTACTAACTATAAGTAACTTCGTGACTACATGTCAACTACATGCCAACTAATTCTCATTAATTTGCAACTACATGTCTACTAACTCTCAGAGTAGACTGTTAGGGTAGGTTTAGGGTTAGCAGAATAAGTTGACATTTACTTGCAAAGTTTCTCATAGTCAGTATGTCGTATGTTGTGGACCCATCAAAATAAAGTGTTAGAAGTTATTAAGCAGACTGATAGAGTACTAATACTCTAATGACTGCTAGTTGACCTGTAGTTGCAAAGTTACTTACTGTTAGTAGAATGTCTAAAGTAGACTATCGAAATAAAGTGTTACCGTGAATTTTTAATGAGTGATTTTTTTTTTGTCTGTCAGGTTGGTAAGGAGTATTCTCATCCTGAGCTGGAGCTGATCGCTTCATCTCCTCACTTTGTTTTTGAGACAGAGAGTTTCAGTGCTCTCACCTTGATACTGAACCAGCTAAGGGAAAAAATATTCTCTATCGAAGGTACTGGGCAATAGTAGAGATCTAAAATATCTAAATAAATTTCTCACTGAATGAAATTCTACATGCTCTTTCTGTTGCTGTAGGAACTGACACAGGGAACTTCAGCTCTTTTCAAATGGAATTATCACAGGGGGGTTTCAGTGTGGCCCTTTCAGAGGTCAGCAACATTTCCCTATTTTATTTTTTCCCTATATTATTGCAGGATGTACAAAATGACACAAAAGCAAAAGTGAACTTGAACTAACTTGCGTGCTAACCATAACGTGTTACTTCTGTGGTGAATGCGCTCTTTCCCATAACACGCTGAAACACAGTCAAGTCAAGTCACCCTCATTTATAACACTAGTATTAGAACACTAGTATTTTCACCAGCCAAAAATGGTTTTAAGTCAGTTATTTCTATCTTTTGGGTGCTCATGGAGATGGAATGTCCTCACTGTGAGGATATGAGTCTCGCCTCTCTGTGCTCACGGATCGACGTGCGATCAGTGACCCCGCCCCCCCCTGTCGTCTGAGGAGCCCAGCGAAGCCAAGATAGGCATGGACACTGAACTTTTCCACGTCCTGTCTAAGGCTGTGGAGGAGCTGGGTTTAGAGTGGTCTCTAAATGTCTGCTAAATGACTAAATGTAAATGTAATGTAAATGTAAATACTGTTGTGAACAATGGGCCCATTCAAAAAGCGCCCACACAACGATCCACAAGGCGACCTACCACCGAACCAATCCAACCCCTTGCCATGGGGGCTGAGGCCTGGAAGGGTATCCCCAGAGTGTCAGAATGGGTTTGGGGGATAATAAAATGAGGTTATACATTTCAATTCGCTCGAAGTCCCCCCGCGATTCAGCAGTGTGGTTCCCACCTTGCTTCAGAGCAAAGACGCACACGTCCTGCGCTCCAAGGTGATGAATTTACTGGCGAAAGGAGCCATAGAAATGGTTCTGCCAGCTCAAAGTGAGTCAGACTGCTACAGCTGTTACTTCCTCGTCCCCAAGAACGATGGCGGCCTCCGGCCCATCCTCGATCTCAGGCACCAGAAGCGCACCCTCATGAAATGGCCATTCAGGATGACTACATTGAAACAGATCCTCTCACAAGTGTGCCTAGGGGACTGGTTCTTTTCTCTGGACCTGGAAGATGCTTACTTTCACATCCAGAAAGCCCCCCATCACAGACGATTCTTGAGATTCGCCTTTGAGGGAGTGGAATATCGATATACGTTCCTTCCCTTCGGACTGTCCCTGGCTGCTTGTACTTTTACGAAGTGCATGGATGCTGCTCTTTCCCCTCTGAAACAGATGGGAATCCGTGTTCTGAATTACCTCGACAACTGGCTTGTCTTAGCCCAGTCAGAGGACAAGCTACCTTTATTTTACAAGCTACCTACGTGCCTCTGGGAATGGTTTGCAGAAGGAAGGTGGTCTCGACAGTCGAAAGAGGAAGGTTGGCTACACTTCAACTGCCTGGAAATGCTGGCAGTGTGTTTGGGCCTACACACCTTCTTGCCAGACCTAAGGAGACACCACGTTCTAGTAGCCCTGCTCTGGAGGCACCAACACTGGTTCACAGAGCTGTCTCGGCTGCTCTTAGCAGTCCCGTGGCCCATTGGCCTGAGATAGAACCTCCTCTCTCAGGTGAACAGAACGATATGACACCCCCAGACCGAGCTGTGGGCTCTGCACCCTTGGCCTCTCGATAGGAGCCTGCGGACCTCCCTGAGAGCATGCTAAATATAATCTCTCAGGCTAGAGCACCATCTACAAGATGCCTTTATGCCCTTAAATGGTCAGTCTTCACTGCCTGGTGCACAACCCACAGCGTAGACCCAATTTCCTGTGACATATCTCCGATATTGTCCTTCCAGCAAGAGCTGTTGAACAAGGAACGTTCCCCTTCCACACTCAAGGTCTATGTAGCCATAGCAGCCTCTCATGCTCTTATAGCTGGCCAATCGGTTGGCAGGAACAACTTAGTTGTTCACTCTTTGAAGGGGTCTAGGAGGCTGAACCCGCCTCGCCCCATCACCGTCCCTACATGGGATTTGTCCCTTTGAGCCACTACAGTCAATCGACCTTCGACCCCTGTCGCTGAAAACTGCTCTGCTACTGGTGATAGCATCAGTGAAGCGAATGGGAGACTTGCAGGTGCTCTCTGTGAGCCCCACCTGCCTCAAATTCGGGCCAAGCGACTCTAAGGTCGTCCTTATGCCATGGCATGGTTACATACCTAAAGTGCTCTCCACTCCATTCAGAGCGCAGGTTATAACTCTATCGGCACTTCCTCCTTTGGAGGATGACCAGGAGTTGAAATTACTCTGCCCCATCAGAGTATTTAGAATTTGAGAATTTATATTGAGCATTCCGCCCTGATGAGGCAGTTGGAACAATTCTTTGTATGCTTCGACGGCAGCACCAAAGGGCTTCCGGTCACGAAGCAGAGACTTTCAAAATGGATAGTTGATGCTATTGCACTAGCATACTCCTCTTTGGGCCTACAATGCCCCATGAGAGTAAGAGTCCACTTGACTAGAGGTGTAGCCTCGTCCTGGGCGTGGTCTAGCGGTGTGTCCATTGCAGAGATCTGTGCAGCGGCCGGCTGGGCCTCGCCGTTCACCTTTACCATGTTCTATAATCTGGACGTCCCAGCCTTACAGGCCCGGGTTCTTTCTGAATGAACAGGCACACTCTTGCTTCAGGCTTTTGCCTTCTTTTCTTGCACACTCTTGGCTCTCCTTGAGTGCCGAGGCTGTACAGATTTCTCCTTGGAACGATTACTCAAGGCCGGGCTGACCTCTGTGAGTTTGGTCCTATTGCCTCCTGCGGGCATTCCCTGCAAAATACTTGGTCCCACTCGGCCCCTTTTGGAACTTAAGCAGGTTCAAGTATTATATGTTCCCCTAGCATAGCACGGCAGGATTGTACTGGTTCCCCATAGTGTCTAGCAACGCAGAATGAGTTACTAACGTAACCTCGGTTCTACCATATTTGTAACAAGGAGATGAATTTACAGCTTTAGCTATATGGAGCACACACAAGACTAGATAATGATCTGAGATATCATCGCTCTGCTGCAGAATTTCAATGCCATTAACATCAATTCCATGTGACAGTATTAAATCTAGAGTATGATTTCAACAATGAGTAGGACCTGACACTTATTGTCTAACCCCAATAAAGTTCAGAATGTTTATAAATGCTGATCCCAGTGCATCTTTTTCATTATCAACATGGATATTAAAATCACCAACAATTAAGACTTTATCTGCACTAACTAAATCTTTTTTTTTTTTTATAAAGTCTGTATGGTGCCTTGGTGGCCTGTATACATTAACCAGTACAAACATCACAGAGGATTTATCATTAGTACTTGTTTCTCTGGATAATGTTATATGAAGCACCATTACAATTGTTTGTAGTTTATTTAGAATATATATAACTATCACATAAAATACCGAGATTCACTTGCGAGTGCAGTTAAACAGTTAACAAACAAAAAAACAACAACACAAGAGTCAAGACGTCATGGGTGCAATATCCAAAATATCCAAAACAGCGGCAGGAAACTAGAACAACATTTTGAAGAGACTCATGGGAGTGTGCGCATCACATGGTCTTAGCTGTGGCCCAGGTTCCTGTGTAGGCAGGAATCTCAGAGCCCGTGGAACATGTCAACATCAGTCTCTGTTTTCCATGACCGAGTGAGCTGCTTTGCTTTGGCTCTCCTTGCAACAGGTTATTTTACACTTATTCTCACATCTGAAATAAAGTAAGCATGCTGTTTACACAAACTACATTATTAACATTGTGATGTTCACTGATACTAGTACTAATTTATCGAAACAAAGAACACAATTACCACATGGAACACATTTTACCATACAGTAAATAAATCAAATGAAAGTAGCATCTGTAAAATAGTGAATGCACACTTACTCTATAAGATTCTGAATGGAGTTGAAAACTGAATGAGACCTGCGTCCCCTTCCTTTGTGTGAGATGCAGGTGAAGGCGAGGGTGGTGTATTTACAGTCCTAAAAGAATGTTATAAACAATTGTTAGCTTTTTTCCCACATTACCTTAGTATAGTATGCATACTTCATGAGAAAACAGAATGTCAGTAACAAAGAAACTACATTTTAACACTATCAACCAAAAATAATATTACCATAAAGCCTAGGCATAATAAACGTACAATTACTATACACTCGCGTGCCTTTCTTGTGCAAGATGCCAGTGATGCAGCCACAGTCCTAAACAAAAATTGAAACAGTTGTTAGCAATTACCAGAACATGCATAGCTGAAAAAATTGCATCACTGATAAGAAAGGACGCACGTATATGTCTGTCGATGGGTCACTTATTTATAGCTTACTTAATACATTTACACCTGAGATGATCGCAAACACCAATGACCGGGTGTAACACATTCAAAACATTTACACCAGAGCAGATATTCGCAATATTGCCTGAGGGTAAAGGAATAAAAAAAATGTCTGGCAAGATGTGTGGAATCTCTAAGAAGTGTTAAGCCTTTTATCTGCAAATGCGAGACATAAATGTCATCAATGGTGGGAAGATCACAACCTATAATATTTGAGGCAGTCCACACTATATTACGAATCTGAATTTTTTGTTGAACTGGAGCTGCCAAACCACACTATATTGAGAAAGTCAGCACACTTTCTATGATAGCTCTATAAAACATACCAGCTTTAGATACTCAATTTTTTGAGCTGTCTTAAGAAATACAATCTTTGATTAGATTTCTTAATAATTTTCTTAAGTTGTCTTTCTTAAGTTGTCCTGCCACTTCAATGATGCAGATATTGTGGTTCCAAGAAACTTAAAACTCTCAACATTTTCAATGACCTGGCCATTAATAGTTAGTGGCATAACAGCATTTTTACCCTGTTGAAAGTCAAAGACAATTTCCTTTGTCTTAGGGACATTCAATTTCAAATTGTGAGTACAACTCCATTCAGTCAATGTTGATACCTCGTTTCTATAATCTGTTTCATCATTACATGTTATCAAACCAATTAATGTAGTATCATCAGCAAATTTTTTTTTTTTTAACTGATTCACTGTATGAAACAGAATCATTAGTGTACATGGAATATAACACTGGTGACAATACGCAACCTTGTGGAGCTCCAACACTTATTGTTCTAGGGCTCGAAATTATGTTGTCAATTTTGACTACCTGTGATCTATTCTGCAGAAAATCCCAAATCCACAAAGCAAGGGAATGATGAACCCCCAATTGTTCCAATTTACCAAAAAGTTTCACTGGAACAATTTTATTAAATGCAGATTTATAATCCACAAAAAGAGCCCTGACATAAGTGCCAGGAGTCTCAAGGTGTTGCAGAATTGAGTGAAGACACAACAGCGTCATCGACTGACCTATTAGCCCTATAAGCTAATTGGTAAGAATCCAGGAAAAAAGATGCGCTGAGAGGAATAATTTATTAACATTATAACTAATTTTACTTTTATATCGCATTGCTGTATTTTATAGAACATTAAAAAACATCCTGGCGTCGTGAGACATTAGATGCAGTGAATGAATCTTCATAATGTTTCACTTGATTATACATTTAGTCAGGAATCATGGTTTGGAAAAAGTACTAAAACTAGTAAAATGTGTACAAGTTATGTCACAGTAACACAATAACAACTAATGCAAGTAGGCTAATAAAAAAGACTTACTCATGTAAATGATCTCCTCCACTGGATCAAGCTGAGGTTCTTCTGAGGTAAATTCTGTCTTATTCCTCTCAGCGCGTCTTCTTCCAGAAACGAAGTAGCTGAGATGAACTTGAGGAAAAGTCTTGCTGCTTTGTTTGCTGTGATGCGGGCGTTTACATGACACGCGTCTCACGTGGACAATTATAATATCAACAGCTCGATCGGCGCATGGGCATGATCACATTAGAGATAATGAAGCCAGAAGGGAAAGACTGGACATCGCATTGGTTTCATGACTTACTGCATTTAAAATTAGACATGTCAAGCTTTCTATACTGTCCTACAAAGGCAAAAGACCTTAACTCGCTAGAGTGTGAAACTGAGAAAAAATACTTTAAAGTTTTTTATTTGTCCAGCCAAATTAATTATCGGTAGGACACTGGAAATTTGGCAATTAGATGTTTTAGTAATGAAAATTATCTACATTAAAAAATTGTGGGCTCAAACTAGTTTTTTACCCCTATTTTGAAGTTACTGTACTCTGCTTTTGCATTGTCTGCAAAAAGTGAGAAGTCACACCAAGGTAAAAAGCAGTAACTTCCACATTATCAATATTTGGTTGCTGATCACCATTTACAAAAACGTTGCAGTACACCTGTATACAATCTAGTGATCTTGGGCTACTGCATAGTAATGTGACTGTATTCATTCTTTTTAAATATTTTTTTTACCGTAACAAGCAGACTAAAAGTAAAACATGTGACCGTTTTTCAAACAATTTATTTGCTATGCTCAGTAATGTAAAATAATGCTAGACATAGCATAATTGCTTTTATATTGACTTCAATGAAATGGCCTAACGACTTGTGGATTTATGTGAATACCAGCAAGCAGGAATAATGCTCAGAATGCTTGTGGATTAAAAATCTCAGACGACGTTCATCGCCATGGATTGATTTTATCTGGTTACAAGAAAAGGTAGGATAAGGATTTAATTGCGAACTGTTAGTAGGCTACTGATTTTATGAATGATCATGCTACGGCATTCGAGTCCACACCATAGACTGTCCACACATGCTCCAACTAGTAGTGACAGCCTAGGTATCTATTCTTTACAGTGCTTTGTTATATGAAGTTGTTTGGTAGATCGCGATCTAATTCGTTTGTCTACAGCGTAATTTAAATGCGGCAGACTTTAATGGACAGTAAAAAAGGCAGAACACCTTATAACTCCAAGCCGTAAACGTAACTTCATTTTGACATGCAGTTAAACAAAGGCAGAACGCCGTAACTCAATTTGAGTGTTCTAAATAAAGTGAAAGAGCCGTTACTGGTGTTATATGGTGTTCTGCCTTGGTTTCTCCGTGGCTTTTCGAAGTTACGGTTGAGACCACCCATTATTTTCTCAGAAAAACAACGAAATTGACTCAAGATACTTATGCACATGATAAAGGATGTCTTGAATGTCCCAAAAATATCAATAACTCATTTTCGACCAAAATCGAAGTTACGGTCTTTTGCCTTTGCATGGCAGTATAGATATACAGTGCCCTCCACTAATATTGGCACCCTTGGTAAATATGAGCAAAGGCAGCTGTGAAAATAAATTTGCATTGTTTATCCTTTTTATCTTTCATTCAAAAAATTCACAAATTTCCAACCTATCATTGAAATAAAACAATTGAAAGTGGGGGGAAAATCTCATTGTGAAATAAATGCTTTCACTATTTCATGTTGGCCACAATTATTGGCACCCAATTATTGCAATGTCCTTTTCCCAGCACAACAGCTCTGAGTTTTCTCATATAATGCCTGAAGAGTTTGGAGAAACACATTTCACCAATTCACGATGCATCCTCCAAAAGCGACATCAAATGCATCCTCCGTTTCGCCAGCAAATGAAGGATACATCAGATGGATCCTTTGCAGCCTACCCTATCCCAGAATTTACAGCGCGCCGGTGAAGACGGGACTTTCATTCAAACAAAATAGCGGGTGATGGTTCTGTGGCGGCCGACGAATACACTTATAAATGTAAGTATTGTGTTTTAATTTACTCAAATAACTAGCGAAACAAATGTTAAAAGTCAGGTATTAAAAAATGTGAACTTTAACAATACCACTGCACAGATTAATTTGTTAGGTGGTCTGAGGCATAAGTTCTTGTATTTATTAAATTGAGGGCTGAATATGATAATTCCTTTACTGGGAATAAAAACTCTGCCAGTCCACAACAATAAGACAAGAAGTAGATAACGCTACTTAATAATTAGATAAGTCTTTCAATTGTTTATTTATTTAGTTAATTAGTTAGTTAGATAGTAGTGCTGTCATGCTAGATATGTCCATAAATGTTTTAGGCAAACTTGATGATCCAGAAATATGATTTCTGGAGTAGCCTATTTTGTATGCATGTCTGTTTCATATTTTCTAACCTTAAGATTGCAGCCTTGTCTTGATAATTTTCATAAGTCTTTCCTTTTTCTCTTCTTTTAGGACAGTTCTGGAGAAAATGGGGCTGCTGGGAAACGTAAAAATATAGCCTAATGAATGAAGCTGTTCTGTACATTACTTTTGTAATTTAAGTTAGCCTATTTGTAAATTAAGCAAAGTAATTTCTGTGCATTGGTTTATTTTTGTATTATAAGAAATGAAAGACAAGAAGTAGTTCTGGAAATTGTTTATTTTTGCAAAGCAAAAAGCAATAAATTGGTCTGTACTTAAAAGTACTTTTTTACAACTAATTACAAAATAACTTCAATTCAACATCAGAAAAACAACATAAAAATAAATTAACAGTACATAAAACAGATTGGGGAAAAAAATTGTAGGCATACAGTGCCCTCCACTAATATTGGCACCCTTGATAAATATGAGCAAAGGCGGCTGTGAAAATAAATCTGCATTGTTTATCCTTTTGATCTTTCACTCAAAAAATTCACAAAATTCCAACCTATCATTGAAGTAAAACAATTGAGAGTGGGGAGAAAATCTCATGATGAAATAAATGCTTTTCTCTAATGAATGTTGGCCACAATTATTGGCACCCTTAGAAATTCTTATGAGTAAAATATCTCTGAAGTATATTCCCATTCATATTTACATTTTTTAGCACACCAGGGTGACTAGGAGCATGAAATTTTCCAGCCATGACTTTCTGTTCCACAGGATTATAAATATGAGGAACACAAAGGCCAAATTCCCTTAATCATCCATCACAATGAGAAAAAACAAAAAAATATATTTCTGATGTGAAGAACAAGATTGTTGAGCATCACAAAATAGAAAGTGGCTGTAAGAAAAGAGTTAAAACATTGAAAATCCCCATTTCCACCATCAGGGTAATAATTAAGAGGTTCCAATCAACTAAAGATGTTAAAATCTGCCTGAAAGAGGACGTGTGTCTATATCGTCCTAATGCACGGTGAGGAGGAGAGTTTGAGTGGCCAAAGACTCTCCAAGGATCACAGCTGGAGAATTGCAGAGATTAGTTGAGTCTTGGGGTCAGAAACCTAAAAAAAAAAAATCAAACATCCCCTAAATCACCACATGTTGTTCGGGAGGGTTTCAAGAAAAATTCTCCTCACTCATCCAAAAACAAACTCCAGCAAATTCAGTTGTCAGACACGACTGGAACTTCAAATGGCACTGGCTTCTATGGTCAGATGAAACTGAAAAAAAAGCTTTTTGGCAGCAAACCCACCAGATGAGTTTAGTACAAACAGGGATAAAAAAGTACCCCATGTCCACGGTTAAATATAATGCTGGATCTTTAATGTTGTGGGCCTGTTTTTCTGCCAGAGGTCCTGAACATCTTGTTCAGATGCATGGCATCATAGATTCTATCAAATACCAACAGATAAAAAATCAAAACCTGACTGCCTCTGTTAGAAATCTTATAATGGGCCGTGTTTGGATCTTCCACCAGGACAACAATCCAAAACAAACATCAAAATAAACACAAAAATGGGTCACTGAGCACAAAATTAATATTTTACCAAGGCTGTCTCTGTCCTCTGACCTGAACCCTGTAGAAAATGAGTGAGGTGAACTGAAGAGAAGAAGCACCGTCATGGAGCTGTGAATCTGAAGGATCTGGAGAGATTCTGTATGAAGAAAATGGTCTCTGATCTCTTATCAGGTGTTCTCCAAACTCTTCAGGCATTATAGGAGAAAACACAGAGCTGTTGTGCTGGGAAAAGGACATTGTAATAATTGGGTGCCAATAATTGTGGCCAACATGAACTAGAGAAAGCATTTATTTCACAATGAGATTTTCCCCCCACTTTCAATTGTTTTACTTCAATGATAGGTTGGAATTTTGTGAATTTTTTGAATGAAAGATAAAAAGGATAAACAATGCAGATTTATTTTCACAGCCGCCTTTGGTCATATTTATCAAGGGTGCCAATATTAGTGGAGGACACTGTATGTACACTTTCATTCAGCTGAGCAGGGAGACCCTGGTGGAGCTGCTGGATCTGGATGGGCTGCTCATAGAGAGCCTGGTGCAGTCTCTGCCAGTGGGACATCATTTGGGATGGGCTCCAGAGTGTTTGAGTGCATATTTCCACTGTCCAGCACAGGGACGTTAAAGGAAAACGCCACCGTTTTTCCATATTCCAATATGTTCTTCCCTCAACTTAGACGAGTTGATTTGTACCTCTCCTGTCTCAGTCCGTGCACTTAATCACTCTAGCGTGCGGCACCACTATGCTAGCGTTTAGCTTAGCACCATTCATTTCTTAGGATCCAAACTGGGATAAATTTAGAAGCCACCAAACACTTCCATGTTTTCCCTATTTAAAGACGTTTACATGAGTAGTTACACGAGTAAGTATGGTGACACAAAATAAAACGTGGCGATTTTCTAAGCGGATAAAAATGATAACTATAATGTGTGGCGGAAGAGCACTTTGCAGCACTTCGACCTCGGCGCAGTAATATCATCACTCCTGAAAACTCCCCCTCTAAGCTAAACGCTAGCATAGTGGTGCCGCGCGCTAGAGCGATTAAGTGCATGGACTGAGACGGGAGAGGTACATATCAACTCGTCTAAGTTGAGGGAAGAACATATTGGAATATGGAAAAACGGTGGCGTTTTCCTTTAAGGTTTATCCTGCAGTACAGGGGTCTGGTCTGATTTAAGGAAAGGAGGAAAGGACTAATTGTGCAGAGCTATGACAAAGTAATTGGTGGAAGAAATATTAAGTTACTTTAGTAAAGTACTTTCAGTAACTACTAATAGTGCATTGAGAAAAAACTGCATGCATCTAAAACCTTAATTAAAAGTATTCTTGACTGTAATGTACTTAAGGTATGAAGAGTAAAAGTAAAGGTATGTATTCTGCAGAAAAAAAACATTAAATATGATGGGCTTGCTTTAATATTACACTATACTGTGTTGCATTTTACTTCTGAATTTGTTCAAGGTTGTTACATTTAAAATACTTTATATAGGCTACTGTTGACCAGTTCAATGTACAACAGTGCATCATATTGGAAGAGGTGTTAGTGAGGCCAGCAGGGGGTGCTCACCCTGTGGTCTGTGTGGGTTCTAATGCCCCAGTATAGTGACGGGGACACTATACTGTAAAAAAGCACTGTCTTTCAGATGAGACGTTAAACCGAGGTCCTGACTCTCTGTGGTCACTAAAAATCCCATGGCACTTCTCGTAAAGAGTAGGGGTGTAACCCCGGTGTCCTGGCCAAATTCCCGCCACTGGCCCTTGTCTATCATGGCCTCCAAATAATCCTCATCCACTTGATTGGCTCTATGACTCTCTCTCCTCTCCACCTGTAACTTGTGTGTGGTGAGCGCACTGGCGCCGTTGTCCTGTGGCTGCCGTCGCATCATCCAAGTGGATGCTGCACACTGGTGGTGGTTGAGGAGTGACCCCCCACATGATTGTAAAGCGCTTTGGGTGTATGGCAATACACAATAAAGCGCTATATAAATGCATCATTCATTCATTCATTCATATTGTAAAAGACAATGTTTTGTTGTGTTGTTGTCCTGTGAGGAAAAAAAAACTCACTAATCTGTAGGCTATGTGAATATAAGGATTTTATTTCGTTACACTCCACCACTTTATTTTGCAAATGAAAGGATCAAAGTTTATTGATATAATATTAAAACTAGTTGCTGATTACAACTGTGTCCGATATCGAAGGCTGCTTCCAAAGGACTCGGACCGGTCTAGCGGCCTACGGAGGACTTGTTGCCTAGCAACCGTGACAGCTGTCTTTGATGAGCGGCAGTCATGTTTGTAAGTGGACTTTAGCCATTTATATGTTTATAAGCAACTGAAAAATGTACAAATGTCAAGGCATGTCAAAACTTCTCCAGGCCCCCAAAACATATAAAAATATACATATAAAAGTATAAAAACATATTAATGGCTAAAGTCTGATTACACTGTAATCAGCACAAACTAGGCTACAATAATATGTGAACAGCATGAATGTACATGTTTGTGTTTTTGAAAAAAACAACGTTTATGAATGGATAGTGAAAAACTAAATATTTTAAGTCACTGAAATAAGGCCATGAAACACATACAGAACATTTTTCCACAAGACTTTTGAGAACAGGATGTCATAGACTAGAGTTTTTGCTACAAAATGATGTGAAAATCATCCTGTTCCCTCCTTCACAGAAAAAAATATATCTTTATTTTACAAAAGCACACAGTTTTGTTGTTATTATGAGTAGAGCCCTGCACGGGCCTCAAGTTTTAGGCCCTAGCCCGGCCCGAGACGCTCAGGCCCTAGCCGGGCCCGTGTCCAACAGCTTATCAGAATTACCGGGCCGAATCCGACCCGAGCCCGACTTTTTTCCCCCTTCTCCCAAAATAGCTTATGCTAGTGTTTCAGCTATTATAGTTAAGTTTTGTATGTAATGGCAAAGTGATTATATTTCGTTTCATTTTTTTAATAAGTTCATTTAGAAAAACGTTTGGAGCATTTTTTTTGTTTGTTAAATATATGTTTTTGGTTTTTAAAGTAACAACCAAGCGGCCAGCGGCATACAGTAAGCTGATCATAGTCTATGTTTGATCAATTTAATGTTGTGCTTTTATAAAATAAAGAAAACAAACATGATGCACTTTCTGCCGTCTCGTCCTGAACAGGAGCGCTTCACAAAAATGAACCGAAACTCAGCGAATACATGCCTCACAGACATGATCAATATATCTATAGAAAGCTTTAAATTACTACTTAATGAAATAAAACAAATGGAAAACAAAAACTCTTTCATTATAATCATAATCCATAAAGATGCATTTCTCTCTAAAAGCGCATCTAATGAGGAAACTGCGAGTCAGGATTGGCAACTTGATCCTTGTGAAACGGACTCAGAAAACACTAGTTTATTAGTAAATAATTCAAATATCTCCTTTGCGGCAAGCTTTAGCCTATTGCATGCATTTGAACACAGAACTCTTCAGCTGCGCTGATGGCACGCATGCTGCTGCTGCTGGACTCTAAACACCGCCGAGCCGCTCTTTACAGTCATATTGTCTCACGGTCTCGTGTTGTTTCCACCAGCGCGGCATTCTTTTTTTCATCACTAATTTATGGATGTCTTAGATATAAAAATAAGGAGAAGCCTAAAACAGGCCCGAGGCCTGGCCCATGTCTGAACTATGTCGTGAAAAATGGCCTGAAGCCCGGCCCTAGAGGCGTAAAAAAAAGTTGGGCCCATTGGGGCCTGGGCTGAAATGCAGGGCTCTAATTATGAGTGTATAGAAATTAAAGTAGACCCTTTAGAGATTCGAATGACGTATTGCTCTTATCTGTACGATTAAAAATGATGGAATAATTAAAGTTCCTTTAGGGGTTATCAGGAAGAAATGCCACAAAATGCGCCGGTGCGTTTGTCGACCCCAGAGGGTTAAATAGGACACCACTGTCATGCTGTCTGAGCGGACCAGAACGTGGTGTCCCCCTAGGTCTGGCAGGAAGGTCTGAAGGGCTTGACAAACTGCCAGCATTTTCAGGCAGTTGATGTGTAGCCGACCTTCCTCATCTGAACAGGAGCCGGAGGGCGGTCTGCCTTCCATGTATTGATATGCCATTCCCTTGAAGGTGAATCACAAGAACCGCCTGTGATGGGGAGCTATCTGGATGGGAAAGTAAGCATCTTTCAGGTCCAGAGAGAAGAACCAGTCCCTTGGGCATAATTGCGAGAGGATCTGCTTCAAAGTAGTCATCCTGAACGACCATCTAATGTGGTCATGATTCAGGTGCCTGAGGTCGAGGATAGGTCGGAGGCCGCCATCCTCCGGCGAATGAGGAAGTAACGGCTGTAGAAGCCTGACTCGCTCTGAAATGGGGGAACCATCTCTATGGCTCCTTTTGCCAATAAATTCATCACCCCGGGGCACAGGAGTGAGCTGAGGTGGGAACCACGCCACTGAAGCTCGGGGGTCTTTGAGCAAATTGAAGTGAGTCACCTTTATTATCCCCAAAACCCATTTTGACACTCCAGGGATTGCCTGCCAGGTCTCGGCCTGTGTGGCAAGGGGTTGAATTGGTTTGAGTGGCAGGTCGCTGTGAGGGGACCTGACGCTCGTGATAAGTGTGGAAAGAGGAAAATTGCTCTCTTTTTGAGTATGTTTGATATTCAAGACTTAGCCCCTTCCTCTTCCTGTCTACTAAATCAGGACAACTTCTGAGGCGCAGGATCCAGTGCTATCTTGGGCTGGAGTCCCTGATGCTTCGGGAAGGGATGACGCTTTGCAGAGCAGGAGCGCTGTCGAGGCTCAGGCTGTGGAGTAGGCTGAGCAATCGAAGGCACAGGCTTCGCTGGCTGCTGAGTCGGCGCAGGCCTGGTGTGACTAGAAGCAGCTGCAAAGCTAGAACACTTGGGCAGGAAGTGTTGCATCTCTTGGGATGACTTCTGCGCAGCAGTGAAGTGTTCCGCAAAGCCCTCGATGGCAGGTCCAATAAGACCAGTGGGGGAAACCAGGGAGGACTTCGGGAAGTCATGGACTTCTGGGAAGAATGGAGCTGCTCGCTGGCGAGGGGTCTGACGGTGCCTCGGCAGGAACCATTCATCCAGATGACTGCGAGTGGGTTACTCCAGGGGAGACCACTCTAAACCCAGCTCCTAGACAGAGGACACGGAAAAGATCAGCGTCCATCCCAGCTTTAGCGTCGATGGGTTCCAGAGACAGAAAGGGGGCGAACCTGTCCAATCCTCCGCGTCTGATGCCGCCAATGACATGCTGTCATCTAGGGGATCGTCTTCAGATCCCCCGAACGAGACCAAGTCACTTGCGATGGCAGAGGGACATTGGCCTGGAAGGGTGAAAAGAATGGGAGAAGCCTCTCTGTGTGGAGAGACTGAGGCACGTGGGGCCTGCGCCGGCATGAGCTCACTTGCATCCGAGCACTGAGTTCCTCTACCCCACTGTTTTTTTTCCTCAAGGCTCCTGGGAAGAAGAAAATGGGAGGGTGCAAGGGGCGGGGTCGCTCTCTGTAAAGAAAGCAATCCGCGAGCGCAGAGAGGCGAGACTCATGTTCTCGCAGTGAGAACGATCCATCTCCGTGAGCATGTGGGATTTCCCCACACTCACTGTGCCTGTCATCAGCGTGCAGGGGTGCCTTGCACGAGCCACAATAGTGGCACATCATTTGAATCAATGCAGTGGAAATTTGCTCTTAGAAATTTGCTCTTTTAAGCTCACCAGATGGTGGCAGAGGATGCATTGAAGCAAATAGAAGATTGTAGTCGCTGGAGGAGAATAAATGTGAGGATCCTATGCCAGAATGCCCTCTTATATAGCCAGATGACCCCACCCATTTCGGCAGGTTCTGGCAGGCTTCATCGCCATAGGCTTGTGCAGCTCCACTGCCTCGTTATTGGTTCGTTTTATCTTAACTGCACAAAACAATGGCCGTGTTTACTAACACTGTTCAATCCATGTTTACAGTTACTATAGTTATAGACTAAATATGAACATTATTTACTCATCTCACTGCACAAAAACAGATTCAGTATTCCTCAAAATGAATAAAAACAGTTAAATGCAAACTCAGAATATTATGTAAACCTGCAATAATTAGATACGTTAAATAAGACAAATAATGTTTATGTATTTAATCCCATTTAATTAACCAATGTCTTTGCTACTAACCATCGATGATCCAATTCAACCATACTAAGCAAAAATGACACATTTGTGTTTCATTTTTGTTATTGCTGAATAGTGTTGAACTTTCTTCTCCTGCGTCATACTCTTCATGCAATTTGTTTAAGCTGCACTCTCTACTGTACGGACGTGAATTTACATTTCCTTCAGCCTGGGGCATATTCATTTTACTTTAATTGTGAAAGGGCTTTTACATTTGTAAAAGAAGAGATTTTTTTATATTAAAAACAAACAAGCCCAGATTTAAAAAGTAACTCAAAAGTAACGTAATGCATTACTTTCCATAAAAAGTAACAAAGTAAAGTAATTAGTTACTTTTTTAGGGAGTAATGCAATATTGTAATGCATTACTTTTAAAAGTAACTTTCCCCAACACTGATTATAACAATAAAAAATATATATCAACTTAAACCTATTGTTATGTGTGTGTGTGTGTGTGTGTGTGTGTGTATGTCTGTGTGTTTGCATTTGTTCTCCATCATGGATGTGTTATGGTGTCACTCCTTCAATTCTGTGTGTGTTCTAGATTTTAGCTCATTTATGTTTGACAAATGGGGGTTGGGTGAGGTGTGTGTGAGAGCATGTGAGCATTTTTTTTAAGTATCACTTTTATCACCCCCCCCCCCTCCCCCTCATTTCCTGTGTTGGGTCAAAACCCCCAGACCATCCTGAGTGTGATTATTATTTCTTTATTTTTCTTCACAATTTTTAAACATACAACCAGTTTTTTGTAGATATATTAAGTGTGAGAAAAGTCATCAAGTTTAATGCCATTTAAATGAAAATTGTTTTGATTTAAGCAAATGTAATTTGTGGTTCCGAAATACCCCAAACACTGCATAAGGGCTAGACCACTCTGTATTCACTAATGACTATAAATTACTATAAAAACTTGGACTATCTTGGAAACCATGTAAAAGCAGCTACTTTCACAAGCAGATTTTATCATTTTCATGAGGGTTATTTCATAGTTATAGCAATAACAAATTATATAAATAAAGTGTAATTTCTCTTTGTTACTGTAGGGTTCAAGGATGTTTGGAGTAGTTGGGGCATACTCCTGGTCAGGAGGAATAATGCAGGATCTCACTCATCAAATGCTCAATTCATCATTCATTAATGCCACAAATATGGAGGAGGACATTAAAGATTCCTATTTGGGTATGGTGCCATTCTTTATTTGATTTTTTATAAATCCTTCTTTCTTTTTTTTATCATTACTTATGGTGTACTATTGCACATACTTGCGATACTGACATTCAAACAAACCCTATTGTTCAATGTTAAACTTTTGTGGGTAACATGGGCTGCACAGTAATGCTAAGGACACGCATGGTACTTCAACTTGTAGAAAAAAAACAAAGCAACTGCAGAAAATGTAAGACTCTAGTTGAAAGTTACAGTAGGAGAAAAGAGAAAGGAATGGAGTGAGAGTGTAAATATGAGTCAGATGACATTGTATCCACTGTGTATCAGAGTGTGCTAAGCACAAGTCAAAGCTCCACAATATATTTGTGTATTACTGGAATTTACATTAACAATAGTGCTCTTTAATATGAAACTTCATAACAAAGGTTGTTCACTTAGCCACACTTTTTAGTTTTAAATTTACCAAATTACTTTAACTAAATATTTCAGCATGTGTTTTTGATTATGTATTCATTCTAGTCATTACAAGTCTTATTTCTTGTGGAGACTGTTTGTGGTAAGGCATTTGTTTCTCAGCTAACAGCAGATGTTTCCATATCCTGAAATGCATTTGTGAGCAGTTATACATGTACTGCAGATATCACCACAGATATCACACGTGCTGTAACCAGTGCTATTCTGTTTCACAGCTTGACAAAACCAGAGATCAGTATGTTGGTAGTTGACGTATCAATGTGTCCTATGGTGTGACAGCAAAAATGTAAAAAAATAAAAAATCTAACACTGAAGATAAACCTCTCTCATGCTATTTGTAACTCTAAGAATGAAATACATTTTTATCATGTTATTTGTATGTTATTGTAGTTTTTTTTTTCTTTTTTTTCTACATGTCACACCATAGGACACAGTTCGATTTTTATTTGTCAACTACCCATGTGTAGGGCTGGGCAATATGGCAAAAAAAATTAAATCTCTTTTTTTATGTTTTTTTTTTTAACTAGTCAACCTGAAAATGTAACTACAAACATGAGTAACTTTTTCTTTATTAACCCTCTAGTTAAAGAAAATTCTATTCCAAGTGCACCACACATGAAGTTGTCAACATGATGTAAATGTTAAACAAATCACTTGTTAAATATCTTTGCAGAAAAGATGTATGAACTACAACTGTACAACTACATCTTGCACAAACTTGTCTTATACATATTATATGTTCAGAAATAATACGAGGAAAATGCTTTTAAAAAATTAGTGCTGTCAAACGATTAATTGTGTTAGTGAGGCCAGCAGGGGGTGCTCACCCTGTAGTCTGTGTGGGTCCTAACGCCCCAGTATAGCGACGGGGACACTATACTGTAAAAAAGCACCGTCTTTCGGATGAGACGTTAAACCGAGGTCCTGACTCTCTGTGGTCATTAAAAAATCCCATGACACTCATCGTAAAGAGTAGGGGTGTAACCCCGGTGTCCTGGCCAAATTCCCTCCACTGGCCCTTGTCAATCATGGCCTCCTAATAATCCCCATCAACTTGATTGGCTCTATCTCTCTCTCCTCTCCACCTGTAGCTGGTGTGTGGTGAGCGCACTGGCGCCGTTGTCCTGTGGCTGCTGTCGCATCATCCAAGTGGATGCTGCACACTGGTGGTGGTTGAGAAGAGACCCCCACATGATTGTAAAGCGCTTTGGGTGTATGGCAATACACAATAAAAGCGCTATATAAATGCATCATTCATTCATTCATTCAATTGCGATTAATCGCATCCTAAACAAAAGTTTTTGTTTACATAATATATGTGTGTGTATTGTGTATATTTATTATGAATGTATAAATACACACACATACATGCATATATTTAAGAAAAATATGTTACGCTTATATATGAAATATATTTATATATGATATAAATTATATGAATATAAATATATACGTATATGTAAATATTTTAAAAATATATGTTGTATGTGTGTGTACTTATATATACATAATAAATATACACAGTACACACACATATATTATGTATTTTGGATGCGATTAATCATTTGACAGCAAAAAAAATCTAATTCAAATTCAAAATGACTGTAGGTATAACACCAGTAGACTATTATTAACTATAAATGTTCTGTAAAAACAACAGCAGCTTTCAGCCTGTCACCATGATGCAAACATGAAATATCAGACATACAGTAGTAGTTCTTCACAGGTTTTATTCTACTACTGTATGTCTGATATTTCATGTTTGCATCATGGTGACAGGCTGAAAGCTGCTGTTGTTTTTACAGAACATTTATAGGGCTTTTCCATTGTTTTTTCTGTGTAAACATGGACGCGTTTGACTGTTGCGCTGGCGTCTCTTGTAGCGTCTCATGCATGAAACGGCATTCTAAAACTACGGTGCTCAAGTTAAAAGAATTTCAACTCCCATCTTCATGCATGTTTTTCCTATTCCACTGCCTGCGTCACATCTTCATCAACACAAAAGCGCATTCTGTGTGAATGGCGCCTAGCAATATGAGCGAGTCACACGTGAGCGGTTAATCACGTGCGCCGACATGTGGTTGGATCGTTCTTTTCTCTTTACTGTTACCACTGGCATATTGTCAAAGTTAAAATTATCATCTAAATATGCTAAATGCAACAATAAGACAAGAAGATATTAAGATATTAGCATCATGATTTTCTGCAAATCTGCTTTGAAACAATGTGTATTGTGAAAAGCACTTAAAAAATATATACATGTATTTTTGTAATGGCTGAAACCAAATAACACAGGCCCTGGGTCAGCAGTGTATCCTTACTGTTGAACCCTGAATATATTGCAACATGCTACAAACACTAAAAAAAGAAAAGAAAAAAAAGAAAAAGAAAAGAGAGACTGAGAGAATTTTTTTAAGAATATATTTATTTTTAATTTTTTTTTTTTTTTTTTAATAAGTTGTTATGGTGAAGTAATTACACTGTGTGCTTCAGGTTACTCAGTTGCTGTGGCGCCAGTAAATGGTCATGTTGTGTACTTTGCGGGAGCACCAAGGCATAGACACACAGGGCTGGTGCTGGGGTTTACACAGAACAAACGGAACCACAGTTGGACCATCAGTCATAGGATATACGGATCACAGGTGTAAAGTTAATTATACACAATACATAATATACAGTATACACATTATATATAACATACATTAATTAGGGCTGACACAGAGTGTGTGTGTGTGTGTGTGTGTGTGACTCCTTCAGTACTTTTATTTATATATACCAACACATTTATGACAGTTCTTTCCCCCATCTTTAAAATCTTTCATACTTGCTTTCTTTCATCTTTTCTCTTTTTCATCTATTCTTTTTCCTAATTTGTTTGTCTCTTTGTAGCTGGGCTCATATTTTGGGGCAGAATTATGTGTGGTTGGCGTTTCTGAGTTGTTAGCAGTCGGAGCTCCGTTATATCACGCTCATGGAGTGGGAGGAGAGGTCCAGATATGCTCACTAAACACTACAGTAAGATCAAAGCACACACAATACAGACATATAAACACAGAAGTTGATCAATAACCACTAGTTACTGTGTGACGCACATTACAAAAAAACATAGCTAATGCAATTTTTTTTTACATGTGCTTTAGCACATTTGTAACCCTGGACAACAAAACCAGTAATAAGGTTCAATTCTCAGAAATTGCGATTTATACATCACCTGAAAGCTGAATAAATAAGATTTCCTTTGATGCATGGTTTGTTAGGATAGGACAATATTTGGCTGAGATACAACTATTTGAATATCTGGAATCTGAGGGTGCAAATAAATCTAAATATTTAGAAAATTGCCTTTCAAAGTTTTGATATATTTACAGTAGGAAATTTACAAAATATCTTCATGAAACATGATCTTTACTTAATGTCCTAATGAGTTTTGGCATAAAAGAAAAAATCAATCATTTTGACCCATACAATGTATTTTTTGGCTATTGCTACAAATATACCCCAGCGACTTAAGACTGGTTTTGTGATCCAGGGTCACATTTAACCTCATAATCATAACTAATAACTTTTAACTTATTTAATATGATTATATAAAACTCCCCAGATTCAAGAACTCAACTGCTCAGTGATTTTGCGTGGGGTGATGGGGAATGAGTTTGGCCGGTTTGGTACTTCTCTGGCAGCCATACAGGACCTGAATGGAGATGGCTTTAAAGAGTTGGCAGTGGGGGCACCTCAAGAGGAGAAGGGCAAGGGTGCCATTTACATATTTTTGGGACAATCAGGGGGTATCAGTACAGAATACAGTCAGGTAAGAGACAGTTTTAAATCATTTGTAGATATGCAACCTCTGCTGAAATAGCATCTTAAGGTGGGCAAGCTGTTTTGTTGCTATTCCAAAATGGTCTGCACACTCAAACCAGGTTGAATAAGATGGTCTACAAATCCATACATGTCCCCACTAACAATTGGTCAACTATCTAGACCAGAATGGACCAGATGTCTGTCTACTACTTGTACATTGGCAAACATAAAAAAAAAAAAGTACAGACGAAACATATAAATACATTCTATGGGAACGGACCCTTTGTGGACCACAGATGACAAATAGACCGTATAAACCATGACAAATATCAACTTAACCTTGTTTTATAAAGATTTCCTGGTTGAACATTTTTTACATTACATGCACTTAACTAAAAAAGGACTGGGTAATATAAGGTATCTACATGGGTTAAGGTTAGGTTTAGTACCTAGTTATTACCCAGTTGTTGTAATTACTATAATAAGTACATACAGTATTATGTACTTGCAGAACAGGACTGTAAAATAAAGTGCTATGGATTTTTTCAGCAGGGAAATCTAGATTTTAGTAGCAGCCATTTTAAAAGTGTGTGTGTGTGGGGGGGGGGGTATAAATTATGTACATAATGTACAAAGTAAGTACATTCATGTTCATATAATAAATTCTAAATAGAATACCAATTGGCGTTTTAGAGCACCATAGTTGCAATTTTGGGAACGTGCCATGATAGCTTACAGGAACCTATTTTGTGATATCATACTCAAATTTGAAAAATAACTTCAGGACTTGGGACTTTGAGACCACAGTGAACATCTATATTTAAGCCCACTGTGGATATCTATATTTTCTAATGAAATAAAGATATTTTATGGACAATATTTCAATTACACTACACTTGAACAATAACTTTTATCTTAATTCTTAACACTTGGACTTGGGAAAGGATAATTCTACTCCGGTTAATTCTACTTAAAAAAATTTAGGAGCACAGTCAAAAATTTAGGAGCACCTTCTAATCAATAATCAAAAATTCTGATCAAAAATTAACCTTCCCATTATGAGGCGATATTTGCCTCCTTAAAGTGATTTACAGGGAATTTTGTTTTTACCTTTGTAATGGCATTTTTGTAACTTTATTAAAAGTATGTCATATTTTATGTCAAATAATATATGAAGAGTTCAGATGCCTCTAAGTGCCGTCTGACATTTTCTTCTAAAATGAGCATTTTTATCAGGCTCCTATATTTATGTTCAGTTGTTTCACTTTAATTGCATAGAAAAGGACCTATACATTGCCATTAGAGTAACAATTACTGAGTGTGTTTGGGAAAAAAAGGACGTAATCGTCCTCTGCTTTTTTCTGGGTTGCATTTTACCCCAGACCGCCAAAGAGCAAAGAAGTGAGAGATTACTTGCCTTGTGATTGGCTGAATGTTAGTTCACTCAAATCTAAGTAACAAATCAGAGAAAGCGGGTGGGAAATGTTGGCGGTGGGTCAAAAAATCCAGGGGGACAGAATCACCTGTTTCTAATAGTGCGGGGGACGTGTCCCCCCCCCCCCCCGGCTTATCATATTATGATCATATAGCAGAGCACACTTCTCTTTGACACATTTTCTCTCATTCATATTTAGAGAGTGAGTGGAGCAGCTGTGGGAAGTGGGCTGCAGTATTTTGGAGTCGCTCTCCACTCTGCGGGAGATCTGACCTCAGACGCTCTTACTGATGTAGTGGTGGGCTCTAGAGGTGCAGTTACAGTACTAAGGCAAGTGTGTGTGTGTGTTTACATGTGTCTGTGTATTTTTCAGATTATTCTTGCCAACTTAGTCAACAAAAGGCCATACTAACATGTAAAGTGACCAGTCACAGTTTATTTTGGTTTTAAGTGATGTTCAGTGGTGGGTAAGTAGAGGATGCCACTATTAGTCATTCTGGCAGACTGAGAAAAACCTCTTATCATTGACTTCCAAAACATGCATCAGACAGTCTGATTGGAGCTTGTGATTTTGTAAAGCACCTCCCTCCCATTTCTGTCAACATCATGCATCAGACAGTGGGTGTTTCAGTGGGTGTCTCAATATGAAGGATGCTGGGAAGGCAGCCTTTATTTTGTGTAATTTATTTGGCATAGTTTGAAGGATGCATACAGTGAAACATTTACATCCTACAATCACCCACAATCCTTTGTACACATTCCAATTCACGAAAAAGAATTAGCAGAAAGTGAGTCAATTGCGGTGTCCGAAATTGCTCACTCGTTCACTCATTCACTAATTCCTATATAGTGTATAACATTTGAGTGCACTATATCAGAAAGGAGTGAACTAAATGAAGTGAGCCAGTTAAGACGCTGACATATACTGTGTGTTGGAAAGCTGGAGCTGTCACACAAACTTTTTCGTTGCATATGTATTTTTATACAACAGTTCTTTCTGCTCCTCAAATCTGATATCACACTCGTAGTCATGTGATACGCATATCAGTATGGCTGTGACTAGGCTACTTGTGTGATATTGCATATTGTTCATTTCAATCATGACAACTCTCTGAGGATTTTAGCATGATAATGGTTATGACAATGTTAATGTCAATGTTTGGTCTTGGCAGAATAGATCTGCTACGCTGCTGCTGAATTGCTGCTGCTGTTGGTTATTGCTGTTGTTGTAAATTATTGCTGCTGCTGCAAGCAAGTATGGTAGTCCAGGTGATGTATGCAAAATTTGAGGTGATATGTTCACTTTTTCATAAAAGCATGAAACTTCATACAATTGTGCAGATTAGGGCCCTGAACATTTTCATAAATGGAGCCAACGCAAAAACACCTCGTGGTTAGCATGGTGACCATTTTACTTTCCACCATAACCAAATTATGTATTTTGTGTGATATCTCCTGAACCGTACATGATAACACAGAAAAGGTGATGTCTACACCTATGTTTTGATGGTCAAGGATTACAATGATACCACATACATAAACTGCTCAGGTGAAGAGTTAATGGTGAAATCAGCAATGTGAGAAGGAAATCACAGTATCTGAATATCACAGTATCACAGCATTTACAATAGTCCATATTATGGCTATTATTTTTTTTCTTTCTGTGATTAACTGTGTTAACTAATATTTTATTCAACAGTGCAATAAAAGTTTGTTTTCAAGAATATTATCATATATTTTAGAGATATAAAAAAAATATATATCATCAAATAGCACCATTATAGAGGAGCTGGATGGGCTGCTATCCTCATTCTCTGGGGATGGCAGTCCACTTGTAGTCTTTGGTGACTTCAAAATCCATCTGGAGAAGCCTTACACTCCACTTCCACTCCTAGCTTCATTCGATCTCAAATGGCTTACCACCACAAGCACTAACAAATCAGGCAACCAGCTTAACTTATTTTACACATGCAATTGTATCACAGACAACATTTTGGTAAAACCTGTAGACATCTCTGATCATTTCTTTATTGCATTTACCCTACATATTACTACATGTGCCACCAATTCCTCTACCAATTACTCTAAACGTAAGCTCCCTTTCACCTTTCCATCTTTCCTCTGTAGTGTCATCTTTTCTTCTCTCACACCCATTTCTCATCTCTGGATGTAAATAGAGCAACTGACACTTTATGATCCACTTTAACTTCTTGTTTAGACCATAGGTCTTCAACCCTGCTCCTGGGGACCCACTGTCCTGGAAAGTTTATTTCCAACCTGCTTCACCACACCTGACATTTTTGAAGTGATACTGAAGACCTTGATTAGCTGGTTCAGGTGTTTGATTAGGGTTGGAGCTGAGCAGGACAGAGCAGGGTTGAAGACTTATGGTCTAAACAAGAAGTTAAAGTGGATCATAAAGTGTCAGTTCTAGACAATATCTGTCTAGACAGGCCAGTGCATACTACCCGTTCTAACCTAAAAAGTTTCCCCATGTATCATCATCTTTACTGTATTTTTGCTGAGCAGACGTTTGGGTGGCTCACCAATGTATTAGATTTCTCCAGTACAAAAAGTAAGTAGGCTTGACAAAATTTTTGTGGGGAGAAGAATTTATTGAAGATGGTAGTGTAGCAGTTCTTCAGTAGCGATGTTAGCATGTCTTCCTTCAAATAATCGTAATCCTTGTATGAATCCTAGCTTCTCCCAAAGTTCTGTCTGTGGGATAGTGTTTTATACCTGAAGACAAAAGGGCTAGAAACAACTGATACTGTTAGGACCTCCCGCTGGAGATCCTGTAATCTACAAGACTTAGATTTGTGTCTAAGTGAAGTGGGGCCTAATGGTTAGAGAGTCGGAGTAACCCAAAGGTTGCGAGTTCGAGTCTCGGTCCGGCAGGAATTGTAGGTGGGGGGAGTGAATAACCAGTGCTCTCTCCACCCTCAATACCACGACTGAGGTGCCCTTGAGCAAGGCACCGAACCCCCAACTGCTCCCCGGGCGCCGCAGCATAAATGGCTGCCCACTGCTCCGGGTGTGTGTTCACGGTGTGTGTGTGTTCACTGCTGTGTGTGTGCACTTTGGATGGGTTAATTGGTTAAATGGGTTAATAAAGCTCAAATTCCGAGTATGGGTCACCATACTTGGCCGTATGTCACGTCACTTTCATTAACCCTCTGGGGTCGACCAACGCGGATATGCGTTTTGTGGCAGATTTTCCTCATAAGGCCGAAATGAGCTTGAATTACTCTGTCATTTTTGATCGTACAGATAAGAGCAATATACCATTCGAATCTGTAAGGGGTCTACTTTTATTTGTATACACTCATAATAACAACTAAACTTTGTGCTTTTGAAGAATAAAGAAAACATACAGGGTGCGCTCTCCGTCTTCTCCGTCTCCACGAACTGCTTTTAGAAACGCGTCACTAAAATGAAGTGTAACTCAGCGAAAACTCAACACAGAGACATGGGAGTTATATCTATAGAAAGCTTGAAGTGTCTTCTTTTAAATGAAGTAAGTCATATCGAAAACAAATATTCTGTGATAAAGCAATCCGTATGAAACCAACACGATGTTCAGTCTTTCCCGTCTAACTCATTATCTCTAATGCGATCCCGCCCCCTCGCGGCCCGCGGCCGTTCATATGTAAATATCCACGTGAGACACGCGCTCATGGAGACGCCAAACATAAACAAAGAGGAGATCGCTACTGTTCGTTTCTGGAAGAAGACGCGCTGAGTAAAGGCAGGACTTCCCTCAAAAGAAGAACAATATTTCATCCAGTAGTGGAGATCAATCTGATGAGTAAGTAATGTTTATTTTTTGCATTAGTTAACGTGTTATTGTGACAATAGTAATATGAGTGTACACTGTAACATGATGAATGCTACGAGTCTAAGTATGTTTATAACATGTTTATTATTAATAGCCTACTCTGTTCAGAAATAGATTTTAATAACGTGCTAAACAATAATAATTCGTTTCTCAGATATAAAATGTATTTTTTAAAATAGACAGCAATATGATATAAAAGTAATATGAGTTATAATGTTAATAGCTTAATGTTACAGTAAGATGTTTATAACTATAGTTTTTGTATTGTATAGGCCTACATACAAAGCATGCTTGTTTATGAATGTAACTAAGCTTCTGTTCGCGAATATCTGCTCTTGTTATTGGCATTCTGTAAGGTACTGTGAAAAATAAATGCTGACGATTGTTTATAACATTCTTTTAGGACTGTGAATACATACCCTCGCCTTCACCTGCATCTCACAAAGGAAGGGGGCGCTGGTCTCGTTCAGTTTTCATCTCCATTCACAATCATACAGAGTAAGTGTGCATTCACCATTTTACAGATGTTACTTTAATTTGATTTATTTACTGTAAGGTAAAATATGTGTGCTATGTGGTAATTGTGTTCTTTTTTTCTATAAATTAGTACTAGTATCAGTGACCATCACAATAATGTTAATAATGTAGTTTGTGTAAACAGCATGCTTACTTTTTATTTCAGATGTGAGGATAACAGTGCAAAAGAACCTGTTGCAAAGTGAGCCAATGCAAATAAGCAGCCCACTCAGGAACCTGGAACACAGCTACAAACTAAGCTACTAAGCTACAAAGCTACATTTTCAGCATCATTACTCCAGTCTTACTCCAAGTGTAACAATATACACTATACCATTCAAAAGCTTGGAGTCAGTATATACAGAAATTAAAACTTTTATATAGCACACAAGTGATGATAAAGAAGGATCTGAAGGATCATGTGACTGGAGTAATGATGCTAAAAAGTCAGCTTTGATTGATCCTAATAAACTATTTAACTGCACTCGCAAGTGAATCTCAAGTTATTTTGTGTGATAGCTAGATATATTCTTAATAAACTACAAACAAAAAATATATAATTGTATTTTGTCCTCATATTCTTTCATGTAACTCTTCCCTCGCAGTCACATACCTGCCTGAATGGCTCATTATGAAGCTCATTATGAAGCTCATTATGCAGCTCATTATGCGGGCCTTTGTCTTCTCAGGTGTGAATGTGAAGGTTGACGCCTTCTCGCATAGACCTTTTCTATTCAAAAAGTGTCTTAGAAAATTTAAATCAATATATTGTTTTCTGTGAGTAAGTAAACAAGATTATTTTCATATAATTTTGAAGCAAAAACTCTAGGCTCCAAGATCCAGTTCTAAAAGTCTTGTGAACAAATGTTCTGTATGTTTTTTATGGCCTTATTTCAGTGACTTCAAAATTTTAGTTTTTCACTAACCACGCATAAATGTTTCTTTCTCAAAAACAAAACCATGTACATAAATGCTGCTAACATATTATTGTAGCCCAGTTTGTGCTGTTTACAGTGTTATTAGACTTTAGCCATTTATATGTTTATAAGCAACTGAAAAAAGCACAAATGTCAGGGCATGTAAAAACTTCTCCAGGCCCCCAAAACACCCTTAGACCCCTAAGGGTTAATCTAATCTAATTAATTAATTACAAGATGTAATCTTGCCAGCAGCCATATCACCCTGTAGCCCAAGACCGGTTTCCCACTGAAGCTAAGCAGGGTTGAGCCTGGTCAGTACCTGGATGGGAGACCTCCTGGGAAAAACTAGGTTGCTGCTGGAAGAGGTGTTAGTGAGGCCAGCAGGGGATGCTCACCCTGTGGTCTGTGTGGGTCCTAACACCCCAGTATAGTGACGAGGACACTATACTGCAAAAAGCACCGTCCTTCGGATGAGATGTTAAACTGAGGTCCTGACTCTCCGTGGTCATTAAAAATCCCACGATGTCCTTCGAAAAAGAGTAGGGGTGTTACCCCGTCATCCTGGACAAATTTGCCCATTGGCCTCTGACCATCATGGCCTCCTAATCATCCCCATACACTGATTGACTTCATCACTCTGTCTCCTCTCCATCAGTAAGCTGGTGTGTGGTGGGCGTTCTGGCGCACTATGGCTGCCGTCACATCATCCAGGTGGATGCTGCACACTGGCGGTGGTTGAGGAGATTCCCCCTTGTATGTAAAGCGCTTTGAGTGCCTTGAAAAGCACTATATAAAATGTAACGAATTATTATTATTATTATTATTACAAGACGTTCCTGAGGAATTCTGTACCTTTGTTATTCTAATGGGATGGATCATTTGGTTCACATCTTTATAGACAGTTACATTATTTATTTCACAGAATGACCAACATTCAACTGATACTGCTTTACTGTCGGTCAGTATAGCCCTGCATATTGTGAAAGCTAATTCCAAATCATCAGTTCTCATTCTGCTGGCACTATCTGACACTGTGAATAATCAGATTCTCATGTCTACCATCACAGGAACTGCACTCTCACAGGTAGGCCTTTCAGGGTTTCCTGGGGAGGAAGGGTATCCAAAGAATATCAACTGGTTACTGGGGTTCCTCAGTGATCAGTTCTTGGACCCCTCCTCTTCACCATATAGACTACATCACTGGGTCCCATCATACAGGCACATGGCTTCTCCTACCATTGCTATGCTGATGACACACAACTCTATCTTTCATTTCAATCAGACAATCCAAGAGTAGCTGCATAAATCTCAGGTTGCCTGGCAAACATCTCGGCATGGATGAAGGAACATCACCTGCAGCTCAAACTGGCAAAGACTGAGCTTCTAGTTTTTCCTGCCACTCCGACTGTACAGCATGATTTCATCATCTTGCTAGGTTCATCAACAATTATTCTTTGGTGACCAGCTGAACTTCAAGGACCACATTGTAAAGACAGGTCGATCATGCAGGTTTACATTGCACAACATCAGGAGGATCAGGCCTTTCCAAACAGAGCATGCAGCACAACTTCTTGTCCAGGCCCTTGTCATTTCTAGGCTGGACTACTGCAATGCTTTTCTGACTGAACTTCCATCATGCTGTCACGGTGCACACACGAGGGAGGATACAGGGAACACGGAGACGAGGAGTAAACTCAAATAATAGTCTTTAATGAAGACATAAGGGCAGGGCAGGGCAAGACAAGGCAAGGCTGACATAGACAGAAACACCGGGGAGTAACGAGTAGACCAGACCAAATCAAACTGAACAGGCATGAACTAATATACACAGGTTAATTACAGATAACGAGACAAACACAGCTGGAACATACTTAACTCATAATGACATGAAACAAGGACAGGAAACAAACCAAATATGGACACAAGAGGCGGGAACACATGACACACACAACAGAACCCTGACACATGCACAATTAAACCTTGACAAATGATTCAGAATGCAGCAGCATGACTGGTCTTCAACAAGCCCATAAGGGCCCATGTCACACCTCTCTTTATCTCCCTGCACTGGCTACTGGTTGCAGCTCACATCAAGTTGAATACATTGATGTTTGCGCATAGAATAGCCACAGGCTCAGCACCCTCCTACTTCTACTCACTCTAACGAATCTACATCCCCTCCAGAAGCCTGAGATCTGCAAGTGATGCCTCGTGGTACCATCACAGAGAGGCATTTTTGTTCACCTTTCCTGGCTGGTGAAATGATGTTCCCACACCTGCTGTAATTAAAGGGGTGGTTGATTGCGGTTTCACTATTTTAAAGTTAGTTAGTGTGTAATGTTCCTGTTTGAGCATAAACAATATCTGCAAAGTTGCAGCGCTGAAAGTTCAATGCAAAAGGAACAAATCGTCTTTTAAAATTCTGGCAGTTTAATGCCTACAAAAACAGCTCATAGGACTACAACGAGTTACTTCCCGGGTCCGTTACATCACAAACCCAGATAAACCCCGCCCCCGGCAACACGCAACGAATGGGGCGAGGCCATGCTGCGCTGTTTTAGAGAAGAGGAAGAAAACTAGGGGTGCACGTAAAAATCTATACATATATGAATCGCAATTATGTCTTCTAACGATTCTAATGGATTCACAACTTTCAAAATCAATGTTCTAAAGGAGCAGTTCTCAATCCTGTTCCTCGCGTCCTCCTGCACTGCATCTCTCTCTGTCATCTCAGTGAATCCGTATATTAAAAGCTAACCGAAGCAGGGGATCACGTGACCCTTCGACGGCGATGCAAGCTTAGTCTTTCGCTCTGCTCACTTTGCCACATATTGTGTAATCCTGTCAGTAAATTTTAAACCACTCTGCATTGGACCCATCATGAGTGCTTCAGCAGACAAAGGGGATCGGAAAAGAGAGATTGAGCAATCGCCACTGAAGAAAAAATTCAAGGATTCCACCATCTCCAGAGAGGACCTCGAAGATGCTATTGCTAACGGCATTAAGCTATCACTGAAAGATCAGCAAAGCACTTTGAATTTGGGTGTGGCTTCGGCAGTAAGAGATGCGGTGGACTCTGTGCTGATTCCAGCATTGCGCGAACTGCGTGAGGACATACAAGCGACCAACAAGTCTGTTAAAGAGCTAAGAGAGGAGCTTGAGGCGATAGCTACCACAGCGAAGCAGACACGTGACCGGGTTGATTCTGTTCAGGCAGCTGCACGTGAGGATAAGAGGGCAGTCACAGACTTAAGAAATCAGCTGGAGCGACTCACCGAGAAGATGACGGATATGGAGGATAAGAGCAGGAGGAACAACGTACGACTGGTGGGGTTACCAGAGGGGGCGGAGGGTTCCAACGCAGCTGGTTTACTCAGAGTTAATCTTTCCAAGTGGATTTCTTCGTTGAAAGGCCATGACATTGAGATTGACCGTGCGCATCGCGTGTATGACGGACGGAGGGGCTCAGATCGGCCGCGCACTCTCATCTTCCGTGTACTAAGATGGCATGACAGATCGGAGATCCTGAAAGGTGCTCGGCAGGCTTATCCGGTGAAATGCGCACAGGACAATGTCACACTACTATTTTTTCCCGACTTTAGTCCAGTCACAACGATCAGGAGAAAGTCATTTAATCCGGTTTTGAAGAAGATGACAGCGCTTGGTCTCCAGCCCTTCCTCACCTATCCGGCGGTAATTAAACTACGATACAAAGGGGAGCATAAAAGTTTCGATTCTCCTCAGAAAGTGGAGGATTTTATCAGCTCCCTGTTTCAGCAGAAGATGTATGGGAAAGATGCACGGCTCTATGGGAAAGCAACAGGAAAACAGTGGCCACTATCTCTCCGGCCCGGTGGGAGGGGCTTGATGGCTGGGGTGGAGACGGTTCTAGCTGCCCAGGAAGGGATGAGGGCAGGATGGACATGGACGCTTGCTAAACCTATTTTTTGGTTTTTCTTCTCTGCTCTCTCCTACTGGGATATTGTCCCTATCTATCCGGTACAACGATCTCTTTGCTGGTAAGACTGACACACCTTTTTTTCTTTTTTTGGAGGGGACTAATGGAGAGTAGGTTTAATTTAAAAAAATATTTTTTTGGCTGTGTGAGCCTTTCGGGGGACATGTCTTGCGTTGGAGTGGATCGGTCACGAACCATCACTATTTTGTGTTGCTCAATCAGACCTATGTTCTCGGTAATGTGCGGTCTGAGTAGTTTCTTGTTTATGGTTGTCGGTTGTTCATGTTTTTGTGTTGTTTTTATTTTTTACAACAGGCATTTATACTTTTATTTATTTTACCCTATTTCTAAAAGGATTTTTCATCTAGGAGGTTTGGTATCTAAAATGCATATCAGCGTTTACATGTTATTTACGGAATGGAAGTGCTTCTGCTTTTTTCATTTATTGAATACAATCTTGGGATTATGAATATTCAATGCATACTCTAAATATTTTATCACTGAATGTGAATGGTTTAAATTCTGCTGTTAAACGAATCCGTGTGTTAGAATATTTACACCGTAAATCTATTTCCTGTGCCCTGATACAAGAGACGCATTTAAAACAATCTGATGTGGCACGTTTCCAGAATAAGTATTATAAGTTAGCAGCCTTTTCCTGAGCTCTTAATAAAACTAAGGGGGTGCTTATCCTTGTTAACAGGAAGTAAAATTTAACAATTGAACACCTTGGTAGTGATGAGAAGGGTCAATTTGTTTTTATCCGATGCAAAATATATAATAATAGGTTAGCATTGGCCTCTATTTATGGTCCGAATGAGACAGACACAGATCTGTGACAATTCCTTACACAGATTTCCAAAACTCTACTTGAGCAGATTGATTGCCCTCTAGTGGTGGGTGGTGATTTTAATTCTGTCGTAAATCCTGCTTTAGATAAATCTCAATCTGACACAACAGCCAATCCATCCTCTAAATTACTGAATAAATGTATCACTGAGCTCAACTTAATCGATCTTTGGAGAATTCAGAGTACTAAATCTAAGGACTTCACTTTTTTTTCTAATAGACACAAGACTTTCTCTAGGATAGACTACATATTTCTCAGCCCATCTTTAATTTCGTCTAATTCCTCCATCTCTATATTACCAATTTTATTATCTGATCATTCTGCTGTGTTGTGCAGTGTTCCTCTTTCCAATGTTAAAGCCAAGTCCCCTAGATGGCGCTTTAACATATCATTATTAAGTAATCAGACTTTCATTACTTCTCTAAAATAATATATTAAGTAATTTCTTGAAATTAATATGCCCTCTGTTGTGGATCCTCAAATACTGTGGGAAATGACTAAGTGTGCTATACAAGGTTTCTGTATATCTTTCTCTTCTACTCTCGCCAAAGCGAAAACTCGCCAGTTTACACAATTAGAAAATACAATCCAATCATTACAAAACCTACAAAAACAACATTTTACTAAGCAACAGGCTACACAGCTGTCCTCTTTAAAAGAAGAATATGATTTACTTTCACACTCAAAGGCGGAATTTATTTTACATAGGACTAGGCAAAATATTATTTCGAATCAGAGAGACCTAGTCATTTATTGGCCCTTAGGTTGAAAGAATGCGAGTCTAAGGCATATATTAGCGCAATAAAATCATTGGATGATCAGGTCACCACGAACCCTGTGGCAATTAATGAAATATTTAAAGGTTTTTACACAAATCTGTATAAAGCCGAAACGGATTTTGATGAACCAATTTGTAAGCAGCATTTAGATAAATTGGAACTGCCTCGGATCGCACAGATGGATAAAGAATCTTTGGAGGCCCCATTAAGTTTGGAGGAACTCCACGTCTCTCTAAAAATCCTTCAAAAGGGCAAATCGCCGGGTCTAGATGGTCTCCCCCCTGAATTATATTTCGAAATTTGGGATTTGGTAGGGATACTTATGCTTAATTCATTTAATTTTGCAATTGAACATGGGGTATTTCATAGAGATCAAAAAACTTAATTGATATCATTACTTCTTAAAAAAAGGGAAAGATCCATTAGATTGTTCTAGCTACAGACCGATTTCGCTTATCCCATATGATCTAAAAATCTATGCTAAAGTTTTTGCTTCTTGTATGGAGAAGGTAATTCATAGTTTGATCAAGGAGGACCAAACCGGCTTCATCAAGTGGCGCAATGCAGCTGACAATATGCGTTGACTCCTTCATATTCTTGACTTTGCGGACTCCCACCCGACCCCTTGTGTGGTTTTCTCACTGGATGCAGAAAAAGCCTTTGACAGGCTAGAGTGGAACTATATGTGGGCAGTTTTGCAATGTTTCGGCATCGGTGAACACTTCATCTCTATGATTAAGACATTATACCACTCACCTGCAGCATCAGTCATAACTGGTAATATTATTTCTCCCCCATTCCCTTTACAGCGAGGAACGAGGCAGGGATGTCCGCTTTCCCCCTTATTGTTTTGTCTATCTCTTGAACCCTTAGCACAAGCCATCAGGATATCTGAAGTATCGATTAAGATTCATGATCATAATCATAGTATTTCATTATACGCTGATGATATTATTCTATATTTAGACCACTTTGATATTTCAGTCTCTAGTATAATTAAGGAATTTGATAATTTTAGTAGCTTATCAGGATATAAAATAAATTGGAGCAAATCTGCTTTAATGCCAATTAAAGATGTTAAGGTTAATTCTTCTATTCCCTCATTTATCCCTATTAAGGAATCTTTCATCTATTTGGGCATTGCCATATATAAAAAAACATTCATAAGATTGCCAGTGACAATTTTAATAATATTTTAGTTAAGGTCAAAAATGACATTCAAAGATGGAAGAATCTTAAAGTCTCTCTCCAAGGAAGAATCTCCACTGTTAAGATGCATTTGTTACCTCGATTTAATTTGTTTTCTTTCTCCCCCTCCAGGTTACTTTGAGGAGATCAACTCCATAATTTCTAAGTTTATCTGGAATGATAAATGCCCCAGAATTAAACTTACCACATTACAACATACTAATAGCGCAGGAGGACTGGCTGTACCAAATTTTGAACTGTATTATTGGTCGTTCCAGCTTAATGCTCTTCATAATTGGGTTGATCCTCAATCTACAGTTTCATGGAGGGTGATTCATTGAAGCTGACAAGGTTAAACCAAATAGACTTCAAGATATTTTATTTACTGGCACAGGAAAAAAAGGGGATACTTATAAATTTGGTCCGGTTGTGGCTAACTCTATTAAAATCTGGAAAACGGTTGAACGTCGGATAGGAGGACCCTTCAAATTCTGTAACAGTACACCTTTATGGCACAATTTTAATTTTGTATGCGGAAATCGTCCATTTGTCCAACCCTCTTGGTCTTCTTTAGGTGTAAACACGTGCAGTGATATATATGATAACCAGGGCCTCTGTTCATTTCAGACATTAAGAACCAAATATTGTCTACCAGCATCCGCATATTTTGTCTTTCTTCAATTACGTTCTGCTCTCAAAGCGTATGGAGTTCCGTGGACTTTTCCCATTTCCTCTCATCCTATGCGGGACTGGATTGCACCATCTTCTGGTCGGCCATCTGTTTCCTTAATATATAATACAATTATTGATTGCATTACAAAACCTCTTTCTATTAAAATTATTTGGAATAGGGAATTATCTGACCTTAATTTATCTGTCGACTGGGAGAGAGTGTGGTCTAATCTCAGCTTAACATCTAAAAATTTGGCTCATCGTCTTATTCACTTCAAAGTCATTCATAGAGCATACATAACTCCTTACAAAAGATTTAAAATGAAACTACAATCAAATTTTAACTGCCATATATGTAATACTGCATCAGCAGGCACTTTTCTTCATATGTTTTGGGAATGTCCTATCGTCACTAGTCTATGGACACATGTAAACCTGGTTTTGTCATCCTTACTGCGAATTGATTGGTCTGTTAAAGTTTGTGTCTTCTTAATGATGATTCTGGTCTCTGTATAAGTTCAATGCAAAAGAGAATGTTGTTTGCTGGTTTTACAGCTGCAAAGAAGACAATAATACAGAACTGGTTTATACCGCACATGTGTGGAAAAACATATTGGATCCGTAGCCTCCTGCAAATAGTGACTTGTGAATGTACAACGGCGCGAGTCGATGGGGCCAGGCCTTCGACCATTGATGCTTGGCAGTGTTTTTTGTTTTATATACGTGATTGTATGGAGGACTGACTTTTGTGTTTTTGTTGTCCTTCCCTCTCTCCCTCCCTTTTGACTGGACTTTGAGATGTTGAGTATGTGTCTGTTGTTTTGTTATATTTTGGATGCTGTTCTGTGTTATGTGTGAAAAAAATAAAAAAATGTTGATAACAAAAAAAAAAAGCTAACAGAAGCAGTAGCATTTACAAATAACAGCGTATCTAAAAGTATGAGACAACAGCAAACAAACATACCATTAAGAGCCGTACCTGCACAGGTTCTGACCGATCCTCTTCACTAATATTCTCTGGGTCTCAATCAGGCTTAATTGATAAGAAATATAGACGACGCCATTGCTTATAATATAAGTGGAGCACATGCCGCTGAGCTGAGGAGCGGGACGTTTAGACACCCACTAGAGGCGGCTTTAGCCAATCACAACACACTAGGGCACCTAACAAATCGCGTATTTCTGAGGGAGGGGCTTCATAAAAGCAGGACATGATCAGCGCGTTTATCAGAGAAGGGACAGAGCGGTGTGGAATAAAGGTAAATTATGTGAAAAATTATGTGTTTTTTAAAAAACTAAGCATTAACACATGTTAGACTGCATCCCATAAACACAATCAAGCCTAGATACCAGTCAACCAGTCAACCACCCCTTTAACAGAATACCCGACATGTTATCTGACAGCAGCACTAATTTAATCCCATACCCGACCTGTTTGACATAAAAACTGCGACACGAACCGCACCTGCATTAAATCTCCTACATGAGGTAGACAAAACTCATTTATTAAAAATGTTATTCAAATTGTGAATATATTAAATACAGAAAGCAAACAAAGAGTGCTCCCTTTAATATAATCACTACAGCTGTCAATCCGTTTCAGGGCAATTGGCTACATTGCTCAGCGTGTACTGGACCGAGTCAAAATAGCCTTGGTTATTGGACCCGCAACCCGACCGTGCTTGTCACCGTCCGGCCCGCACACGCACCGCAACCTACACATAAATATTATTCCACCTGTTATATCAAATATTAGTGATTCACCTGCAAGTACCCGCCTGAATGCAGGACTCTGGCTTCCCCCTTGTGGACAACATAATGGACAACTCCGGCCCCAGAGAGTGATTGTAAATTAAGTTTACATGAAATATGTTTCAAATTTTATTCTGCATCTGAGATTTCATTGTAATCCTTCTCATAAAGTCACTGTATTCCCCATTAACTGTTCACCTGATAGCATTGCTGTCTGCGTTTGATGTTAGAGAGTTGTTGAGAGACGACAAGAATGTATTGGAAATATACTACCGCCTACCTGACTCTGCCTGAGAGGTAAGGAAAAATACACTTACCTGAGATGATTTTTTAATATATCTGATAATATTCTTGAAAACAATGTGTTAATGTATTATTGAAAAACATTAGTTAATTATCAAAGAAAGAAAAAATGAATAGCCATAATATGTACTATTGTAAATGTGATACTGTGATACTCAGATACTGTGATTTTCTTCTCACATTGCTGATTTCACCATTAAATCTTCACCTGAACAGTTTATGTTGCTGTATATGGTATCACTGTAATCATTGACCATCAAAACATAGGTGTAGACATCACCTTTTCTGTGTTATCATATTTACTTCAAGAGATATAACACAAAATACATAATTTGGTTATGGCGGAAAGTAAAATGGTCGCCATGCCATCCACGAGGTGTTTTTGCAATAGCTCCATTTCTAAAAATATGTGTGCCAAGTTTCATGCTTTTATGAAAAAGTGAACATTATCTTCACATATCACCTGGACTATGGGAACATGCTACATGCTACTGTGATACGGTGCTGTGAGTATTTAAGTATGTTTGCACAAATTGTGATATAAAAAAAAAAAAAAAATAAAAAAAACACGTGATCTATTAGATTACAGTATGTACTGCTGTTGCTCCAAAAGAGCCATGTTTGCTATTATGTAGAGCCGGGGAATGGTGGCATAATAGTGACTATTGCTGTGTCTACCTGATCGGTTGACAGATCTTAAACTAGTGGCTTACCAATGTGAACCTGGGGCTGTACCTTATTATGGTTTTAACTAATGACCTAAATAACTAGCTGTGTTCGAAATGGCATATGCTTACTGCCCAGTACACAGTGTATACCTATACCTAGAATTTGTGTAAACAGTATAAGAAAAAAAAATGGCAACAAATGACAGAAAAATAAACATGAACAGAAAATGGCATTACAGCTTATTAGTGGACATTTGCTTGTGGTTTTGTTCTACCCTGAACTTTTTTTGAGCTTGTTGTTGTGAAGTTTATTTTGGCCAGAAACTCATTTCATAACTGATGAACTTTACATGGCTTTTACCAATGAATGGCTGTGAAACTGGGTCATTTTTGTTTGCTGTTTTGTACCCTTAGATTTATTTAGCTAGTTACCTAAAATAAATA